>KZ869174.1:30423-42992 GCA_003456935.1 Machilis hrabei | reverse complement strand
ATCCTAATTCTGCACGATCGACGAGATACGTTGCACGGTTCCCAACATAACTTCTTAGCGTATTAACAATTTCCAGAAAATAATCATTGAATCCATTTGCAATTTGTAGTGGATGATTTGCAACAGTTCCATTATCTAATTTAATTTCTAGCATATGCTTTTGTTTTGTATCTTTATTTAATTTATATGATAATTCCACGAAAGGTTATCATACTCATTCCTAACAATAACGCCGAGGTACAGTATATGAACAAAAGTTCGTTGTCTTTAATTTGCTCTTTCTAATTTTGCATTAAAATTACACACTACATTTCACGCACGTCTCCCAATCTTCAAAAGCCAATTACCGGTTGACTAATTTCAAAAATCTGTTTCCAAGCCTTCATGTCAAGCAGGGATTCGCGGTTAGAGCGCCTGTCAATACCCATTAGAGTTACCGGGCCAGGAGTGTAATTTGATTAACAGTTTGTTATTGCAAACTTCCATTAACAAATGAGGTAAATTACAAACTAGATACAGTATTTTATTTGTAAAATCTGAAAAAAATAATCGTTTGTATCAACCCATACAGCTACAAGAGTTCTCCAAAACTAAAAAAAACTAAAACCGGATAGAGCTCAAAATCTAAACAAATATGTTGTTGAAGACCATTTAAAAACAAAAATAAAGCTATTTACGAGGAGTATAACATTTTCACAAAGAGCCAANTGCTAGCCAAAAAAGTTTCACGCGGAGTTCACGTTATTGGCAGCGAGAATGGAGAAAACGTAACAACTGTGTGTTGTGCGAGTCCGACAGGTACAGTGATTGCCCTCATCCCCATGATCATACTTAAAAGGAAACGAATGAAGCAAGAATACAGTGATGACTTACCAGCAGGTTCTGTCTGTAGTATGACCGTGAAGGGTGGTACGACAACAACTTTTGTTTAGTAACTTCATCATTTTCGACACCACAAATCCGAAGATCGTCGTGTGCTTATTTTTTATGAAGCCAAAAGCCACTTGGATTACGACACAATGGAGACCGCTGAGCTATATGAAATCGTATTACACTGCCTTCCATCCAACACAACTCACGAGCTTCAGCCACTCGACAAGGCAGTATTCCGTTCATTCAAATATCACTGGGATGAAGTTATGTTATACTTTCATGATCATGGCGAAAGAACATTGATAAAACAGCGCTTTGGAAGAATTTTCACCAAAGTCTGGGACAATTTCATGACGCTCTCTAACATCAAGTCTGGTTTCTAAACATGTTATACCTTAAGCTGCGTTTGCTCCAAGTACAGCACCAAAATGCACAACCTCAAACATTAACTCAGATGATTTCGTCAACATCAGAATGTATTATAACTCCACAGCCTGGACCATGAGGTGCACACTTTGTCCCTGGAGGAAGCCGCTATAATTAATTCTGACAATGAAGATGCTGATGCCAGTACGATTTCCGTTTTACTATCAACCCCCTAAGAAAAAAAAATCCGAAAGTTGCGAAGAGAAAATTGTCTGTCAACAGTAAAGGTACACTTCTGAAGAAAACTNTATTTCTTAAAATAGTAAAATCACAGCACCATCCACACTTGAGCACCCGCGCCCAAATCACTAATGAAGAACGGTAAATCAAAAACAAAGACGACTCCATCAGAACCACCAGTGACAAAGGCCAGTCAACAATGAAAGCATCCTGGTTTTGTAATGCGTACAAGACAGACGAAGAGAAGGAAATGCGTTTGTGCATCATTTGTGGACTTAATATGCACGATGAGATAAGGACAACTTTGTCTGCCCATATTGTGCCAGTTAAAGTTTCAGATAATAAAACTTTAATTTAATCAGTTCAGATATATTATTTCCACAAAACATGGCGACATTTTGATTGGTGGTTGTTACCTGAGCTTTCATAAAGTGTTTTACCTGACACGAACTTGCTCCAAGAGTGCCTGTGATTGGTAATTATCTTATACAATAATCCTCTTACCCGATAGGAGCGGTCCTATCATAAATTGCAGAGAATTAGTTTGATAAACTCTTTGAATTATGGCAACTTGCCACCTAATCCCAGAGAGGCAAAAAACTATGGCCTACGTAAGGTTTAGAAATTTTCAATCATTTTTTGGAATGCCAGAACATATTCGACGATGACTGGACTAGAAAGAGTAATCAATTGCGTAGTCAGTAGTACTGTGATTCGATACGTTCGGTAGGTAGCGAGAGTTGGCGCGAAAATATCCGGTAGTCTCGATAGTTACCGGTAGTGGTGAGCGAAAAATTCAACAGATGGCACAGTAAGATTCACTTAACTAAAGAAAATGTCTAATACCGAGATATTCAAAGTCTTACAAGGGAACTTTCACCGCTGGTTATAAAAGTGTCAAACGAAAACTAGTGCACTGTAAAGTTCGAGCTCTAAAAGTAATTAGGTATGACCGTATGAGCTAGAAAAAAAAATGTAAATTGCCAATAGGCAAATTACTAGAGCCTATTAAAAACTAGTGTTCCAAATGTAAGTCCTCAGATAAAGCTTGGTGGTCCAGAGGTAAAGCGTGCGCCACGTAGGCAAGAGGTTGGTGGTTCGATACCAGGGTCGGGTATATAAGTTTTATTTTCCATTTGTATTTTAAAAAAATATATGAGTTTAATTCAACAACACATTCACATACTGTTCAGCCTGTAGTTATAAGAGTATGCAAAATATAATGGAAATGTTTATTTGTTTAGAAGAGCAAAAAGGGTAACTTATTCGGTCCAGTGATTTCTAAAGAAATTAACAAACTCTCACAACCCTTGGGGTTCGATGTTCAAGTTCTGGTAAAATAACAAAGCTTTTATTTTAGAAATTTTTAACAGACATTATTAAACCAGAAATGTCAACAAAAGTTTTACTTCAGGATTCCTGGTCAGGACAAAATGATTCCGATGCGTTTATTAAAGTATTTGGTGAAAATGCTGATTGTAATGTCCTGACCATTCCTCCTCAAATTACTGGTAGAATTCAACTACTTATGTAAAGCAAAAATGACGTTGATTTCCATGATTGTAAATTTGCGTTGCACTTAAAATTATCATAGCTAATTCTTTTGTTTTCGATCAATTTTCATCAGATAAATTTAACAATATTATCAAATACGCTTGGTATAAATTTGGTTACTTAAAAGAACGTCTTTCCAAGTTTCAATCTGTGAAAGCAATGATATTTCATAATTTGAGGTCAAATTGTTCGGCACCAAATTTTACTTACTTTCCGTTTGCACGTTGCTTACATTGTGAACAGTCCTTTTGTTTCCATCATTTGTAACGTGCTTTGATTTGATTTAAATTTATGTATTGCGTGTGCACAAAAGCTTGTAAGCAAAGTATCAATCTCATCAACACCACCAATAGCATTTTTATGAGTTTGCCATTTTTGAACTCATTCATGGTTGTGGGCAACGGTGGCACGTAGACGCACTCCCAAAAGAATCGGGGGGGTCAGTTCCAGGACGCGCTGTGCTAACCACTATACCACGTAGGTCGGCTATCCGCATGATTTCTTTATAATTACACGGCCCTAGTTTCTGAAAACAAATAAATTTCAGATATATTTTGTTCACTTGTAAGCTCAAATGAGTGGCTTCACTAACGACTAACGAAGCGTTTATGAACGCCTAATTTCGCATATGCTGTCCACGTATTTCTCCACTATCTACTGACATCGCAGATTAGTTCATTAATTACAGAAATTTCATTTGTGTAGCCCAAATATGTTTTCTAACTAGACAGTTAATCGACATATACGACGAAAAATATCAACAAAATACAAGTTTTGTCAGTTATTACAATAAATAACATAGACTAGACTGACTGATGATTAGTAATTTAAATTTAATAAAGGCAACACTGTAAATTACGAGTACGTAAATGCCAAGAGTGACTACAAGAGCAATCACTTCAATATTGCAATATTTATGGTATGGTTCAAGAAGTAATAGATGATGCTGAAGAATAGATGCGGGGACAAAATCCAAACAGTGAAAACAACATGTCTGTATCATGCAGTGTTGAGCGAATCTGAATCGAAAACTCTTTTGGCATTTTAATTTCTACCAGCATGCACTACGACTTTTCCATCAATAATATAATTCAACTCGAAGGTAAATGTTAATTATAGAGAACGTGGAGGATAAATTGCACGACGCATGCCACGAAACATTCTCATATATCACAAACCACAGATTATTTTTGCAGCTTCAATGTGATTGCAGTCGCAAATAATTATAAACACAAAAACACGCGAGCTTAATCTTATCATGCATCACTCACAATGAAGACGTAAAGCGTAAACACTTGCGTCACTGTATTTCACAGAAGCAAACAGTAACATCAGATAAATTAGAGTACGCGTATTTTAACAAAAGGGACGAACTTTTATTTTAAACTGTTGGTTTGTAAAATTAATGATTGGTTTTACGGTCATTAAAATGCTCCACAAAAGAAAACTGTATTAAGGAAAGTTATGTGGAACAAATCAACGGTTAACAAAAACTGCTTTGCTTAAAAGTTTAATGATTTCGTTCACATTTATTGCTCCTGTATTTAACGTAAGCAAGCGACAGATACTATATACTCAAGAATTTACAAGGGGAAAATACGGATGTTGCACCTCCGATTTAGATGAGACTTGGTGAGGATAAAGTAGTAGTCAAAAAACATCTACTGGTAAAGCAATACGACGCCATGTTCAAAAATGTCGGAGAAGGGGGTTAAGGTACATGCGCTATGGTTTATTTTCAATTTGCTCCTCGTTATACCAGCGATCGGCGTAGCCTAGTAGCTATAACACTCGACTCTAATCACGCGGTACTGGATTCGATCCCGGCACCACACAACATTTTTTTCGTTTATATTAGTTCTTTGTAATCACTTCTGTGTCCGTAAAAATGTGAGGTGCAATTATGTGTAACAAAAGTTCTTAAAACTTATTTGTTGTTAAAACATTGTAAACTGAAAAAGATACATTTCTTGCAGTGGAATACTATTGAGTCAGTTCAAATGTATTTAAGTAAAGTTTTTCTATACTAGAAAGTATATATGTTGCTCCACAGGAAAAGGGACCTTATCATTCTGGAAGATAGGGCCTCTTTTCCTGTGTTGCATCACATATATGTGCATCATAAAACATGTGAAGCGCTACCATTGCAATAAATGTATATTTTTCAGTGTACAATGTTTTAACAACTAATAAGTTTTCAGAACTGTTGTTACACATATTTGCATGATACATTGTTATGGACATAGCAGTGAGTACTAAGAAGTAAAATAAAATAAAAAAAACATTTGTCTGGTGCCGGGATCGAACGTGGGACCACGTGACTTGAAGTCGATTGCTCTAGCTACTAGGCTACGTCGATCGCTGCTAGAATGATGAGCAAATTGAGTATAAGACACAGCTTATGTATATTAACCCCCGATTTTCTCCGCCATTTATAAATATGGCATCGTATTACTTTACCACTAGTTGTTGTTTGACTACCACTTTGTCGTCACCACGTCTAAACTAAATCGGAGGTGCAACATCCATACCTTCCCCTTGTTAGTAAAACTGGAAGGACAAGTTTTGCACGTCCCTTACGAGTCCTTGTTCTGAAGTCCACACGCTTGTATAACAATGAACCGGTGAACAGGTAAATAAAGGTCTGATACTCATAAGGCTGCACGATCTTGTTCCTTCCTGACATCAACGTAACTTATTAATTTTAACGTACCATCACTAAGGAGACTTCATTAGAGTCTTCGAAAAGTTACGCAATAGGAAACTGATCCAAAGTGCATCGAATCTATGAAAAGTCACTTGACTGGAAACTGGTCTAAAGTCTTTTGGACCCAAACACAGTTAGATACGCTCGGTAAAATGATTCGATAAATTCATACAATTTGGTGGTACTAAGCTCGAAATATTCCAGTGATATACTAATCTTTCGGAAAAGTATTGTCCCATCACTGTGTAGTTTCATGTTCTTACACTACAGGTACAAAATGGTTCCGAAAAGATTTATACAATTCTGAGGTAAGCAGAGTTGCACGATCCGAAATCACGTAACACGTAGAGGTTAGTTACAATGCTCCTATTCGCATTATTACCATTATTATTAATTTTTGGTGTACATGTTGGTATTTTACAGCATTCCCCATGGTCCTTTTTTTATACATTACTCCGGCATATTGAGGCTGGATGTGGATAATCGTTTGCAAGCAATTTTTTACCAGACAATAGTGTAGTTCCATCATGTCTACAATAGCCTATATTAAATTCTCCGTCTCACGGGTCAGAGACCTACCTTCAGGCTAATCGATACCAGACACAAACGGTAGTAAGACAAAACGTTGCTGAAAAACTACCTACTGCAAGTCGCATGGAACAAAACGCAAGTAAAGGAATATTATATATACTCCTGAACACAAGGAAATCGTAGCCTCTAGACGGACCTTCATCTCCTCGTTTGCACTATTTTAGGCATCGACTGGTATCGAGTCATTACAGGCAGTCATACTCGCTTTGGTTTTTCATTGTCAAAATACTATACCACGAGCATAATCGTTCACCGGAGATCCTGTCTCCAGCGGCTCAATTTCGATCCTTGAAAAAGACCCTTTCCCAGTATGCCTCACGGATGATTTCTTGTTCCTCGACTTATTTAGTCTTTAGAACTTTTACTCAGTTCATTAACATATGCATCGGTTCTGATCATATCACACCACATGCTACATACTTCCAATAGTAAATACTCATTCTAAACTAACACTTCTAATTAGAAAATTAAGTTAGTCATGTAAAAACACCTGATAATCAAATTAGAAGTACTAATGTGTTTATCTAATGTATAATCCAGATGCAAGGTGTGTCACGAAGCCGCATTAATTTCCATATACAATGGATGGTCACTACGACTGCAATACCCTTTGACTGTATGGCGAAAAAATACTAAAAACATGAATAACTTAATCACGTTGTGAAGGCCATTTTAGTCATGTTTATTTAATTAATTTAAATTAACTGCACGATAGTTGTTGAGGATATGCACTTCACATTTGTGTAATATATCGAGGTTGGTGAGATATTAATATCTGAACAGTTTCAGTAGCCGATACAAAGTACAACAAGCTTGAACTATTTCACAGATGCAAAATATGGCAATGTTATTTAAACTCCTCGCAGTGTCGACTTAGTGACCACAACCTGCAATACTGGATTCATAGCTTATGAACAGCTTATATTCATTTCTTATACCTATTTGGTACACTAATCCGACATTGGAGTTGCATTCCTGTAGCTCAAACAACATTCAAGTTTTAGCTTTTGTTCAAGTTTTTTAACTTCTTGCCATCCATACAGGCAGCTGGGAATTAATAACACGTACTGACTATAAACTTTTGCTAGTTTCAACATGACATAAGGCCCACCACTAAGACCGATTCTAGTTTCTCGCTCAACAATTATGCAAAATCATTACGGTGCTTAGATAGAGGAATACATGTAATTAAATAAACAAGTAATTACTGAATTAAAAAGAATGTCAATACCTATGTAATGCTGAATATGTTGCAACATATTACTAGAATTAATGTCTTCCTTAAAAAGTCCAGAGGCAACTCAATATTAATCATATCGTAGTACAATTAAACTACGCCTGCCTAGACAAAAATGTATGAAGACTAAACGGCACATAAATATTTATCATACTATCCGAAAAATTATTACTCGCTAACTTAAGATGCGAACTTAATATCTAATAGAAGTTTTCTAGTTATCAGTTTTACTGCCAACAGGAGATTTTTTCGTGAACTTTGGTATAAACTGAAGAGTGTGGTTTTAGAAGCACAAAAACTGATTAAGTGAGACTTCAACAATACGGGCCCAACAAATCAATTTAAAGGAATACGGATAAAACGCGGAAAAGCCACAAAATATAGAGCAGGAAGAAAATAACCGAATAGAATTCTGAGTTATGGGAAAGAGAGGGTTTTCACACCAATACTATTCGCTTTATACTCGTAATAAAAATAAATTACTTTGCAAAGCCTGGATCAAAAATATTACATCCTTTGAAACAAACTTTGTACCAGTAATTCTATCAAGTAGTCCAATAAAAAAGAAGTAAAATCAGAAATAAAAATCGTTCATCTTCTCGAAATGGAGCGAGTTTCCTCTCCAAAAACTTCTGAATTACAGCCAGATCACAAAACATGTTCCCCTGCAGAGCCTGTCCGTTTCACTTGATGAATATCTTCTCAATTTACTACCCTCTCAGGGTCCACGATAAACTGTCGGAGTTGGTAAAACACATCCATAGTGGTCAGATAAAATTACGAGAACAAAAATACGCAAAACATGATAAAAAATTCTTCACACAGTGAGCTTACTGCTATTATCCCAAAATAATCAGACTTTCTTTTAGCAAGAAACATTCGCGGTTACGGTTTTTATGAAAACTAGTGCACGTCTGTATTCTCAATAGGAACTTAAAACGTATTTTTAAAACCGGTTTTACAGAGCGGTTATATGATTTAGACATGTTTCTAAACATAGCAGCAGAACTTTGTTAAATACAAAATCAGACATCATTACATTTTATTCACATGCTGAACCACAAGCTATTTACTTAAGAAACANTGGTAAGTGAACGAAAATTTGCGTTTTAAGCGAAACGAAATTTCCCGCTACGCTTCGTTTGGATATGACAGAATCGATGCTGGTACTGTAGTTGTTACGTCGCGTCCCGTCCCATCCTCGTCTCATTAAGGACCTGTATAAGCTTGCTGTGGCTTTTCTCGCTGTTAGCTGCTTCCAATAAAACATACGCATGGAGCTGCTACGAATTTTTGTTATAAATTACAGTTGAAAACAGAAACATTACGTACGATAAAATGATAAGCTAGTATCACAATCAATCACACGAAAAATTGCGTGCGAGGAACACGTGTCGCTCCTTCGGTCCGTTTCCAATAATCACAAGGCTAAGATCTAGCAGATAGTATCGCTTAAACTGTACCGACAAGAGCATGACACGATTGTACATTTTATCAAACCTTTCAATAATGACTACATTATTATATTTGCAAAACGAAGTAGATGTTACAAAGTCACGAAAGTAACGTATATTATACTGCTCTTTTCACATCACCACTATTGTCAGCAAAGTACTATGTCGATAGACGTACTGATTAATGTCACAAAAAAACAAATAAAATATTCATGATTCTAATTACTCAAAATACATATATAAGGACTAATTTATAAAGACCATGGTCCTGTTTCACAAAACTACAAGTCTACAAGTTACAAGTGAATCTTCTTGTAACTTGTAATAAAACAAAAAATTGTGTTTCACAAAACTACAAGCAANTTCTAAACATAGCAGCAGAACTTTGTTAAATACAAAATCAGACATCATTACATTTTATTCACATGCTGAACCACAAGCTATTTACTTAAGAAACAGGATACTGATACTGCCACGTTAGCACATCTATATTTTCCCACATCCGTTTTGTATTTTTTTCCATGAAGTGTACTAGAAAGGTTTCCTCTTTTCTTGATTTCTGGGGTGGCAGAAAGCATAAATGTATATCAAGATCCATTTTAAAGATGAAATACATAAATGTGGAAAATACTTGAGACTTATACCTGGATGTAACACACAGGTTATCAATCAATACATTTACTTTGACAATTCAAAATTGAGTGGTTAGTTTTGGGACCGTACAAAGCACACCCACTGAGATAGTGAATACGTTAGCACAGCTACATACAACACCACCTTGCATCCTGAAATTCAATAATATTCACATTTTAACTGGTGTTGCTACATTTCACCAAGTTTGAACTACTTTTATCCTAATAACATCCTTCGGATGTTTTGTTTTATTCACAGGACAATTCCAGTTCAATTTTCCAGTGTGAGTTCTCTGACATCACGTGTTGTGATAAACAAAAAATTACAGTATCTTAAATTGTATGCAATTCATTTCGTATATTAGAAAATNTTTAGAGGTTGAGGCCTTTTCGGGCCCATATTTTACCCATTTGTCGAGTCGTAACCTCACAGTTTTCGACGGCGATCTGGGGCTCCGCGCCTGAACTCCACCTGGGGGCCTCCACGGTAAATATGTCAGACCCCCTAACGCAAATATCCTAATGACGCCCCTGCACACGCCAAAAAGCGATATCAGTGAATTNCACAAACCAATTCGTTAATTGTTTATGAAATGCCCATGATCTAGCTGTGTAACAATCGAAACAACAAACTCCTTCAAACGTAGTCATATTGTTTAGAAGTACTATAAGTTCAAACTTCTGGTCTACGTATTCACATAAATGTAATTTTGAGTCAGCTAAACTACTTTCAAAATTAAATGATAACAAATGGAAATCTACACATATCTGAACATGTAAAAAGATGTAATTAATACACATTTGTTGTTTCGCCTGCGTTTGTCGCACTGGCCAAGTTTTCTATCTTTTGTGGGCCGGGGATTGCAGAAGTTATTGGTATGGGTTGTGGAGGAGTTATTCACACGACGTTTGGCGTTAAGTGGTTACGGACTTTTTATGCTACTGAAAATTTGACCAACAAAGCCGCTCTTAAATAATGGTGACAAGTTCGTTTACAGCAGATCTTACATTAACTCGAAGACAGATAGAAATCGGTTAAGCGTTTTAAGAACTAGTGTAAATTCAACCTACAGCTCCAACCTTGAATAAGTGGTACAAATACTATACCACATGGTTGAGTAGGTATACATTTATAATAGCTTATTGTAAGGGTCAACTTAAAGACGTTTGGTCAAAATCAGTGGAACTGTAAGACTCTNAAACAGGGTTAATGGCAGATGGCCGCATGGACAATAGCGCTTCTTTTCGCGGAACAGAAAGAAACATTTTATTTTAGACACATAGTCAGAGTATAGACGATCAACATTACATTTTGCTGGAGTAACATTACTTTTGGTCGCACTGCACATATTAGCTCCAAAAGTTTTAACAAATCTACTCTTTCCCCGCAGTAACAGATGACAAAGGTAATACTTAAACTCAATGTATTCTTAAAGCAATTCTTATTTCAAATAGCGTATTTGAATAAGCTCTTAAAAAATATCTCAAATGGTTCCTTAATTAGAGCGTTAAAAATAAGCTCTTTCGAGTTACGTCATTAAGAAAAAATCGTCCTTGCAATTAAAACGTGGTATAATTAGCCTTTTTAAATTAGTTTAAAACCAACACTCTTAATTAAGTAAACTAAAAATTCAATGTAAGGCGTACTTGTGTTTGTGTTTACTTCAACGGATTTGTAGTTTTTAAATCTAAAAATAAGTTCAACCCCCTTTCCCTCCAATCTAAAGTAAATGTTTGAGGGCGTCCCTAAACACATTTCCTGTTCTGAAAAAACATCACGTGTATCACAATTTTTAATTTCTCGTAGACAAAATGAAAGTAAATTAGTTATGAAAAAAATCCCTTTAACTCTTAATGGAAAGTAATGACACCTTCATTTCAATGTAGTAGTAGAACATTAAATTACAAATACGGCATGATGAAAAATATCTTCAAAACACGTGGGACGTTTTTGCACTGATTATTAGGGATCGAATGACAACACAAACAAATAAATACTCAGCTTAGAGTGGGGTTCGAATTTGCGGCATTCAGCCAACCGGCCAAATTGAATGCTAAGACCAAGTGGTGGGCGATAGCATACAGTAGTACTAAATACGGTTACTTGAGCCAGCTTCGTTATTAGTTAAACCTGTAATACTTATATGTATCCCGCAGTAAGATAGGTCTGTGCATTCTCTCGAGTTTGGTCTTGAGGACGACAGTATCAAAACACATCGTCTTATGCTCCTGTTGTTACCAACGCGAGAATGCAGTGGGTCGCAGAAACCGTTTGTAGGAAGACTGTTCTCCGCTAACGCCAAGCAATTGGTCTAATACTGTTGACGGGATAAGTTAACCAAGTAGGGCTATGGTCGTTATCATGTGTTATGGTTCGATTCTTGACGAGGTGGGGTAACCTGAGGACATATGATAGTGATATAAAACTTACGTGATTTTAATATAAATGGCGCAATGGATTGTCAAGCACTTTGCACAAATGAATTTAAAATGTAATCTCATTTCTCAATACCAAACATAAGACTATTGACTTGGGAAATTAAAAATGAAACAACTTAATTACTAAAACAAACAGAAATCACTAAAGTTTGTTCTGTCGTTGTTCCGCACAAAAATAAAGCCTTTAAATCTCACGAGAATGGTTCACTCTACGACCTAAACCCATTAAAAGTTCGCGAAATAAGTCCAGGAAATCTCTACAGAGAGACACGTTGGCTTAGGAAAGCTTACACTGTCGTAATGAGGAAGCATTTTGCAATTATCGCAGCTTGTTTGCAAACCGGACGCCGTTAAATTTTTAGTTGCCTTCTGAAGTCAAAAGTGCTTTATGGTATCGATCTGCAACTTTTTAAGAAAAATATAAGAAGAATGTATACTACCTTCTCCCGTCTAAATTAAGTGGCGCGTTCAGAAAT
>KZ869173.1:79035-93794 GCA_003456935.1 Machilis hrabei | reverse complement strand
TTTTTTTTCAGATAAATTCTGCAAAGCGTAATTTACGGGGTTCTAATTGCGTTGTTATGTAATTCTGTACTAAAACTAGAATAGTTTCTTTTCTAGCGGGGACAAAAAACTACTTATATAGGTTGTAAGTATATTTAAAAAATACAGGTGTGAAAAGTATTCAACACGCAAAATTTATGAAGAAATTCTTTCCAAATTTATCTAATAATAAACACCGACAGAAAAACATACTAACAAACTATTACCGTCAGAAACTAATAAGAGAACCTTACACTATGTTGTGTTGAAACCCCAAATGGAAATGTTTATTAGTACTTTGCGTTGTTTAACGTCCTGTCGTCGCGTTCTAGATCATAATGGATGGTTAACAATCGTTTTCTTGTCTTAATGCATTGNTGCTGAAACAATATAATAACCTAGTGAAACACCCAGTATCCTTNCGAGACAAGCCTTGGACTGCTCGGCCACAAGAGCGACGTCATTAGTAGAGGTAAATAAGATAGTAATCCATGGATATGTTAGTTGCCTTTTTGTAGTTATATCATTTGAGTTACAAATGTAATCGCTTAGACATAACCTAAGTTAGAAATCCAAATTTTAGTCACTGGTGTTAATATATTTTAATTTTACTTTCCTTCGTAGGTTCGTATTTAATTATATTACCAAGAGAGATTAAATATAAACTTTATAGGCTATATAATGTAAAACAAAAAAAAATATTCAACAACGAAAACCATTTCTGTACATTTCAATACTGTTTAGTTAAACTAGACCATGTTTACAAATTAATTATGTTAAAGGTTACATTCATGCTAATAATTCAGGGACCTACCTAAGTGAATTCCAAACAAAAGTAATTTGACACATCNTCTATCTAAGCACCCTATCGACTATTTGTAAAGAGAGGAACATTTTTATGACAAAATATATCGCTCTACCTGACTGTGGTCGCGTGGGGAGTGGGGGAGTGTGGGAGTGTGGAGTAGGAGTAAAAGGTAGGGAGTGGATGGAAGTGGAGGATGAGTGTTCTACCGAACAGAAAAGCAATGTATCTTTTTCCTCTTGCAGCATAGAATTCTAAATTACTTTCCGTGCCTCACTGAAACGTCACTACACATGTGAGTTTGACATGCCCGTGGATCATTCTACAGGGACACCAATATTTCCTTCCTGCATCTGTTAATCCGCGCGGGTTGAACCCATTAGTAATACTCACTGGTGCCAAATTGTAAATGTCTTGCATTTTTCAGGGTGAAACAAGGCAAGATAAAGAGCTTTGGGAATGTCGTGTTTCCTCGTAGGGACTAAGCATACATACACAAAATAAAAAATAGTGTACTAGGCCTACTAGACCAACAGCTATCACTACACATTTTAATCCCAGAAGAAACATCCTTAATTTGAAAGCAATAAAGAAGTTGAATTGCAAGAACTCTGTATTGTGAGTTGTATTCACGAAAAGAACTGTGTAAGCATTTTAGCATTAAAGGCACTAATGAGTAGCAACATTGTATCTACATATGCCTCGTATCACGAGTGTGTCTTGTGCTAAACATAATGGCTTTACAAACAACGTAGTAATTTATACGTATTTGTTTATCGTGATGTCGTTAAGATACAGACATGTAAAATACAATTAAGACAAATCTTTACAAAGCCATTATGTGTAGGGCCTACTGTAGTTGCTTCACGTTGCTTATAACACGTACTTTTATTTTTTTACGTTGTACTACAATTATTAAACAGGCACAGGAATTGACACAAAGGCATGTTGTTTATTGCAGTAGTTAACGCAAACATAAGGCATACATGTCATTTACAGGAATTAAACGTAGACTACAGTTTAACAACAAGGTACTTTAGAAGTACGATAATTGTTTAATGACATTAAATTACGTTGTAAATGACAAATGGCACCACTTAATAAACGTTAATTGTTGAACACCAGTTTAGTTACTTAGTTATGTCACCCATTAATGGAAATTAATTTGTAGACCTAAGCTTACTGTATATGCTGTCCTATAGATTTATAAACAAATATAGGGCCTAAATGTGTTATATAGTCTTAAGTTATAGTGTCCTAGAATAGACTAAGTAGTGGTTAAAAGCCCTATCTCGTCCGTGGAAAAAAATTTGACGGTTTTGGATGCCAACTTAGATAGTAAACTCGCGATGGTAGGTACGTACTGCCATGTAATATCTGATTCTGTACATATTTCATCATAATATCTGATTATGTACACATTTCGTCATAAAATTGTCGTATTTCAATATTCGAATGGCTTTTGTATAAAGTAAGGTTAACACTGAATGTAAACACAAAGTACTTTTATATGACAGACAAAAAATAGTGTTGATTAAAAACATAATTACGAGGCTAAACTTATTTTTTTTATGAATAAACAGCATTTCGCTATTGAAATATGTACAAAAATGGATAATAGATGGCAGCACCTTCCATTGATAGTTTCTTCACTTTTGGCACCCGCATAGCGACACAAATTAATTTGAGCTTTACATAATTACTACTTATTCTAGACTACTATAATACTTAAGTTATTATATTCTAAGCAGGAATTACGTCTTAGTCACGAAAACGAATTAGTTGTNTAGTGAGAAAGCGTTACAGAATTGCTGCTAGGAGCGCTGTGTTTGCAATAAGTAGGCTAGTTTGAAATTGTGAACAAATATAAATNTATCATTTGAGATATATTTTAATACGTGTGAGAACAATGTTAAAATAGNATTAACTGCTTACCAATCGCAAAAGAAGGACCAGTATGAACATTGAACAAAATACACCGTTTGGGGTTTACAAACGTGTAACGATCTGAATGGTTCCTTTAGTAAGTCAGAGATGGGACCAGATAGGACAATGTGGTGTTTAATTTCCTACTTCTGAAAGCAAATGTGTACTTAAGAAAGGGACAGCAAAATATCGCTATATTATGTGTCAAATTACTCTTCAACCCATTTACTTTTTTATTCTAACCCATAGCAACTGCAACAGTCTAAACGGATGAAAACTGTTTATCAGCAACCCTTCTCTGAGTATCAACATGTAACCGAATCATTTAAAGCGCACTCACTTTACACCCAAGCTGTTATTTTGTTTCATTTTCTACCCATCCTGTTGTCAGAATATCATGTTTAACATATATTTGTATGTAGTACCAACTCACACTACCTTTCTTAATTGCACTTGAAGGCCAACAATTACATTTAACATACATTCAGAAACTTATAAAAATGTTGGAATATACGTTGCATGGCATTATGAAGTTAAGAAATTTTTCACGACAATAATACCAACTGACACCAGATGGGACATTTTAGGACTAAGGACAGTATTTGTTTTGATGAATGGAGATGAATGAACAATCACAAAGATCGACACGAATGACCAACCTTATTTCAAAATCAAACCCACGACTATTGGTACGAGAGTTGGGTTGTTAACCAACTGCTAAACGGCAGTAAACTTTTAGCCTCCTCAATGAGTTTTAAAAATTAAATTTTTTCATAAATTATAAAACATCATGATTGGAAAATCTATGGCACGATACTAATGTTCCACAAATAGTTCAGGGATATAACTAAAATATTCATATTTGTGTTTTGAATTTTCTATAACTGTATACTTTGTTACTAAAAGTATTTTTGATACTTAAAAGTCGGCCCCCCTAAATTATAAACACATAACAAACTTATATTCTGGTCTATGCTTGAAATATTGGTGGAAGTTTAGTCGCACTACACGATTTGACGTTGAATTTAGAGTTGAAAGTTATTATCGAAATGGCTGAAATAAATTTAATTTTTGTAGATCTTTGGCAAGGTCTTGACAAGCGGGAAAAAATATTTTTATTACGAAAACGAAAAAGTCAATATAGCGTATCGATAAACAAACAAAATGTAGGAAACATATTTGGTGCATAATGTGGTTGATACCATTTAAATTTGACTTCGTATTTACTCATCTAATTCCGTGAAGCATGTAATTGCGTCATACTGTANATAACTGCATTCACGAAATTAAGTGCAGTCGAAATGGATTGTTAGTGTGTCCTATGGATAGCAGCAATCATTACCTATTGTTTCTCTGAATAAGGAATTGTGGGAGCAAGTACTTTTCTAATTTATAAAAATGTAATTTTTATATCAAAGGAGATTACTATGAAGTATTATTTGAGTTGTTCTGGTGTCATGCTCAAGAAAAAATATTGGAAATCAGATTTGTATTTTAGTATATATAATGTACAGGTTTAAGTTAAACTTCGTGAAAAAATATCGTGGCGGGGTCGGAGACACGAAGCGAGTTGAAAATGTGTACTGAACATATGGCCTAGGGCCTAGGATGCACCGTTNTAGAGTAATTAACCCTTTTTGATAGCTAATCAGAGTTGAGTGCACGTAAGTGTAAGCGTTGTGGAGATGGGTCAGCGTGGCAACAGCGCTTGGCTGNCCCGTCCACATAGCGTTTACACTTTCGCGCACTTGACTCTGATTAGCTATAAAAAAAGGGTTAATTACTCTAAAACGGTGCCTGCTAGACATTTTCAACTCACTTCGTGTTTCCGACCCCGCCACGATTTTTTTCACGAAGTTTATATTCACCCTGTATATTCGGATTTGTTTGGCGATTTTGAATAATCTTATTTAGCCTATATGGATTAAAGTTAAGTTGTTTTGTATAAATTTATTTTAACCTATAAACATTAGTGTCGCGTAATTTAATTTTGTATTACTGAATTAAGTGAAATCCAGTTGATGTTCTTATAAAATGTTTTTGAAAAACTAGTATCACTTTGGGTCAATATTACAATATTAGGCCTATACAAGCAGTCATATAATACAGTTTTAACAAGAATTTACACCCACTAAATTTGTTTATCATCATTGCTATTGCTATTGAATTATGGTCCCACTGTTATGACATCTCAGGTCTAATGGAGACCCCATCCGCGTCGTAATGGGACCCGCCTTTAACGTGACTCCCGGAACACGCCTACGATCATACCTTAGTGTGGAGTGCTTCACAGGCAGACTCGTAGGATTTTATCATCATAATTGTAAAAAGTTAATGAATTGAGCTTACGAATTACTATCTCGGAATTAGATGAGTTTACCCTATTCAAGTTTTAATTACATGTAGTATAATTTACGTCTAATAAACAAAAAACTAAGTTATTACAACATTTGAAATCATTGGTTTTTTATTAGTCCGTGAAGAATTTGGTTGTCTTCAGCTTCAGTCAGTACAAAAATAATGGCTGACAGTAGCTAACACAATGAAAAAGGCAAAAAAGACATAGTCATCTCATTTGCAATTCCAATCATTCTTGATTACACTAAGTTAGGTCCTCGCTTGAATTTTTACGGGATTTAAATGGATTTACATAGTAATCATATCAGCCATCTTACTCCCTCCTCTTATTACACACGACAACACCGCAGGGAGGACGTCACATCGGGTCCACTGTACCTGAATACTAATCGCACCTCTCTCCTCCACCGGGATCGTTGTATTAATGCGAGTTTCTGACTTGTCAGAACAAAATGCTCCGCTGTTTATAAGAAGGAAACTCTATAATAGGTAGGCTATTCTAATAAACTACTCACCAAGAAAGTATTGAAACAGAAGAAATCACGAATATAGCCTATAAAACCCATAAGAAATTTTGTTTTATATGAACAACCATGATAAAACTAATTTAATGGCAACTTTTTCCCTATAAATGGGTTACTAAAATAACACATATACCTCTATGGTTTTCAATGTAAGTTATACATGCTTATTTATTTGGCCTAAATAAATTTATTCAGCACAATTCACATGCCAGTGGTACTTTCGCTCAACGCAGACACACACCTCCTTAGATTTGAGAAGTGAAACGTCGAAAATAAAAGGTCAAGTAATTGCGATAAATACCAGTTAATGCCATTAAATTATGAATCAGGCCATTTGTGAAGAAACCCCTTTTTAGTCAAAATTATTCCCTTCATTAAAATATTTATCAAGGTAATTTAAAAAATAATAAAATAGGGAAATTAAAAAATTCTAAGATAATCAAAACATCCTTGACAGTTTGGTATCTGTTATAAAAGAATCATGGACGATTTGGATATGTTTAAAGTATTAATTTTAATATTTTAACATTGTTTACTTGCTTTGATAAAGATTGCAATAAAGGACTTCGCTTTACGAATGGATTTATAGAAACATGAATCATATTTTGTTATAAATAGTGTTTGCTCACACTAAATAATCGGCATTAATCAGTCTTCAAGTATGCTAACTGTTATAATTAAATCACTAAATCCAAGCCTGTTGCTATAGGACTTTTGTGATCTAATTATAACTATTACGTGGTAAACATTATGTTCTATGGCACTCGTTAATGCTTTTGCACGTTACTTTGGCAAAACTAATTAAATCATGACGTTTATCAACAAATTCTAATACAATTCTATCTAGATTTANAGTGGATTTTTTACTCTTAACCGGTAAAATGTTTGTTAACAGTTCAACAAATCATTTGCTGTAGATAAAATCATCAGAAAGTATATTATACTAGTGTGATCACATCATTGTTCTCTTACGTTTATCTGATTCGTTAAAAATATTAGGTAGATTTCTTTACAAAATCTACCTATTGCAGAAGCCCTCACGACGCAACTTCCNGAAAATTTCAATATAACGGATCTTGTGGACACGATAACTACCGTAGATCTTAACAGATTTCAATTAAACTTTATACACACATTTATGGGGTCAATACGAAGGCTGAGTTCGTAAACAGAGGAAATCGGTTTTTAAACAAAGACGCCATATTGGAAAATGGTGGTCAAAAACTAGTTTTTTACATTTATTTTGAAAACGGTGGATATTTTGGAAAAACATTTCTTACAAAAGTTATTAAGAATCAAATTTCCTATAAAAACTGTTCTTTTAATTTTTTCGATATATTTCAAAATAGAGTCACAATATGGTCAAAAACCATTTTTTTACATTTATTTGGAAAACGGTGGATATTTAAGAAAAATGTTTCCAACAAAAGTGATTAATAATTGAATATCCTATAAAAAAGGAAAATATCCTTTCTGAGAGCAAACGAAATCTACTCGTTTCTTGCGGCTAGTGCCGGAAAGAGTTTTTTTTTGTTGTTGTTTAATGGCTTGGGTATTGGCGTCAAAATCAAGCGTTTGTGGGTTTTTTCATAGTTAAGTGGCCAGCACCGGCTTAACTTCAAGATAATTTTTTTCAGTCTAGAGGCCAGAATACGGAGTTGAAGATCAAGAGGTTATGGTCAGCATTCCGGCATCAAGATCAAGAGGTTGATAATGATGACNGTATGTGGTATTTAACGTCCTATCAACACCGCATGGGTCATTGTAACGACGATGAGCATTTTTTATTATGATTAATGAAGATGAAAGGACATCACAAATTACAAACATCATGCCATACGCGGGATTCGAACCGACAACCTCTCGGGCCAGAGCTTGAGATCAAGAGGTTATGGGTTGTTTCCCATACAGGGATATATNACTTTCTATCATGTATTATCTCTATCATAATCGAGAATGGGCGACTATATTACAATTGGAAGCCATCCCTAATAACTCAGGACAGTGTATCAATTGCACGTGAAACAATGGCATCATAATTAGTGTGAAAACAAAATGGTTAAGGACTCGTACCAATGATTTGGGTATCACTAAATACATTTTATCAGCTATGACCTCTCTCACGTTTATAAATAAACTGCTTTTCTGAAATTAAGCATGGCACCTACTTATGTAGAGGGTAGGATGTGGTACTAATTAGTTAATTGGTATATAAATTACTTTTTAGAACAAAAATGAAAATCCCCTAAATAGGTTTTATGTTTATTAGGCTTTCCATATAAAAAAATAAAGTCACCATTTTGAATTACAACTAACATTTATCTTGTGAAATAAATTTAAAAAAAAACATTTATAAGGTGTAATTTGATATTAATATTATAATGTTTTCACCATCCATTTCTTAAATTAGATTCTACGGCTTTGCCTAATAACAGAAAAGCGAATGAATCTGAAAAATATTGGCTTACTTATTTTCAAAGAAATAAGTTTTAATTATCTAAAGGTATCGTGACCTATAATAATACGGTTAATATTGTCTCTATAGGGCCTACTCGTTTATGAATTTGATTTTCCTTTTCAAAAACATGTTTGTAGCCTATGTTTAAAAAATAGGCTACAACAGAAACGAAAATATAAGTTTGTGAAACTAAATCGACTGTTATAATAAAATATCAGAAACACACTAAACATCATTTTTTAGAATTATAGCTATAAAATTCATTATATTGTAAATGTTAGTTAGGGGCCTATAGACTATTGATTGGATGTAATTTGAAATACATCAATTGTTAACTGTCTGCGATTTAACTCAGCAGACAGATTCTGATATTCTTCAAAATCAAAGTGGACATGGATGGCTTTAGATGCAGACAATTGCGGATCAAAAGGAAATACTGACAGAAGCGATTGTATTACCTCTCCAACTCTCNCCCCNNAAAAAAACTCGATCCGTCACTGGTTTCAGAACTAGATGTGATCGAAAACGTTACTGTCACATTTGCTTAATTGTTAGTGTTCTCGCCTCTTGATCATGAGGTACCCTAAAACTAACTCCTTGCCCTTAGTATATTGCGTTATAACCGAAGGTAGAGTGCTCGCCTCCTGATCGGGAGGTTCCGGATTGCAATCCCAGGACTGAGTACTTGAGTATAAAGGGTTATTCTACGATTCTGCCTGTGAAGTACTCCACAAAAAGGTATGATTGTAGGCATCTTCCGGGAGNAACGTTAAAAGTGGGGTCCCATCGATAAGTGTTCGATGCAAAAGAACCCACTACTGGTTAGCCTATGTGTCGAGTGAGTGGCAAAATTCAATCATCATGAAGCGTCGTTACGACGCGGATGGGGTCTCCATTAGACCATCGCAGTCAGAAGCGTGGGACCATAAACTAAAAATAACTAACTAACTACTGAGTTATCNTTAAAGCCTCCCTTTGAAGCAACCCACATGAAACATATCCATAGAGGTCTTTCGGGTTTTCTAGTTATGAGATTATAGTCCCATGTTTCTGACCTCTTTGGTGTTAAGGAGATCCCACCCGCGTCGCAAAGATGCATCAGGGTTATTGAATACTTAACGCAAGAGGTGTTTCCATTAACGTAGTCTGTCATAAACGTGAGACCATTAACTCACACTATCAAAGCAATCTGTGCCAATGTTGTTAAGTTTGTTTGATGTTTCGAGTGTATGGTCCCACAAGATTAGTGATTTTTGCCACTCACTCGATACATGACCAGTGGTGGGTTGATTTACATCAATGGGGTCCCACTTTCAATGTCCCTTCTGGAAGACTCTACGATCATATTTTATCGGGATGTTTTAAAGTGAAAATACATACTTTGATCGTTCATTACTTTGTATAATNCATGTTGAGCAGGATAAACTAACTTTTTATTAATGTTATGATTAAAATACGCTATATTGTAAGTACAGCAAACAGTATGGGTGATTTGCCAAGAAAATGTAAGTATCTAAAAAAATGTAAGAGCTAATAAAACGTTATCAATAGTTATTAAAAATTCGGTATTAATGTATCTCGCTCTAAGTTGACAGTTGGTCCAATATACAGTTTCCTGTTATATACGCGCTTTTGAGTCCCCTTTTTTGTTTTCATTTTCGGATTCTTCAGATCGTTTGCAATGATGGTGGTGTTAATCCCGAAAGCTGTATCAGCGGAGGTCAGCTTCGACCGGGGCAAGTCTGACTGCGGGCGGTACAGTTGGGAAAGGAAACATGTGAGATAGGAACGGACTCCGCCAAGATTTATGGGGCTACGGGTCTGAAAAGCATGTCTGGGAAATGAATAGCCCCTCCAGTGAAGCCCTGTCACTCTACTACGGTGCAAGCTTACAAATGCGGAGAACCAACCAACTGTACTTTTTTCTCTCGTTTTTTTTTTTTCGTCGTCATCTTGTGCTGTTCTTTCTTTCTCTCTCTTCACTACACCCTATGTCCTTGCTTTCTTTCGTCCTGCGTATTTTTCTCCCTCACTTCTATGGTACGACTTTTCCTTGTTCTGGTTCTTTTCTACTGCCCTTTCCCCCAAGAAAAGCTATTTTTTCTTAGAAAAGTGATTACGTGGTTAATAGAATATCGCAGCTTGTTCGATCGTACGTGGGACGAGACTGAGTTTGTGCTGTTTCTTTTCTGATGTCTTCCAAACATAATTTTTCCTCAGCTCGGATTTTCTGTTTCCTCTCTCAACCTTACTGAAAATAATTTCCTCCGTAGCTGAAAACCCTAAACTCTAAAAGGGAATTAAACACTGATCAAAGTCTTAGTATATAGGGCCTATGTTTTAATCACTATTATGATGATTTATTGAATGATTAACGTCTAAATGCTACATTAACTGTTAGCACAGCGACTGATTCAGTATTCTGCAGTAAGGTTTTGAGCTTTACTGTTAGCATTGCACAAAGATTAGTTACTAGAAGTAGGCTAATTACGCTTTGTGCAATTTTAACAATGAAATATCATACACCTGCCACAAAGTATTGAATCAGTCCCTGTGCTAACCACTGAGATCGTATTTTGAACTTGATCGTTCAATGAACCGTCATTCTAGTGACTTAGATAAAAAAATACTCATAAAAAAAATAATAACTTATATTAAAGATTACTGTTTATATATCTATATAGTATAATTACCTTCAATAGTACTGGGAAGGCATTAGTAAAAACCATGCTATAATATAGGCTATAGATAATATATATAAGTTATACGGCCTATTCTGCGAACTTAAAACTTAATAAATAATATTGAATGGACAACAACCATAGCCTTAGACTATATATATAGGCTAATTATGATCATAATAAATCGGAGACTCTTCAGATTCTTTGATGGAATATTCCTAGTCATCATTAGCATTGGTACCTATACATCAACGTTTCACCTAGTAATTATATGGATTTCTTAGGTCTGAACAGTTCGTGCTATAGTAGGTCAAATGGCACACAAAGCATGTGCTAAGGCATGTGGTAACTTTGCTGGCTAATCGTTTAACAATATGAGCTAAGTATAGGTCTAGGCTATATTAAAAGATTAAACAAAATATTGTTTTATTTTACAAATACAGGTATGCATTACGAACATAATTGACTTCAATATTTTTCTACATAACAGTTTTAAGATTGGTCGTATTTAGGTATTACTGGTAACCATCGCTTTACAACCCTAGTTTATTGTGGTATTAATAGGCCTATGAATAAACTGTTCTTTATTTGTAGGACATTATGTTCAGTTTCTAAACCTACTTTTTGAAAACTACCCTAAGATTATTCGTATACATACACGACATTCGTTAAGGATAACATATATAATACTATGTTTTACTATATTTATGCCTCAGTGTAAGTATGATAAACCTCGTAGAATAATTTATTTCAATAAGTACATAGGTAACTCAGGATTATATTCGTATTAACTAAGACGTTAGTTAGCAAACTTATTAAAACTTTTATAAATAAGTAGACGATTCACTAATTCACATTTTAATTTGGTTTCAATTAGACCGTAGTCTTTTTAAAAATAAAATATATTTATTCAGTTTCAAACTATAAATCAGCACCCCATCCTCCATCACAGAGTTAATGCGTCTACGGTTTCGACATGAATGGCAAGTTTCACATTTTGCCTTCTAGATGGCAGTGGTAATCCAACATGGCTACCATTTTTAACNATTTGCAGACGTAGACGTATAAAAAAGACTCCACCTTTCGTACTTACCACCAGAGGCCCTTCGATGATAGAGAGTAATTTAAAGGAAGTTTGGTGGAAGAACTCCTTAATGACACATAACTGGACACTAAACAAATGAATTGCGTTATTTTAAATTCTGTTTGTTTGTGTGAGTAGCAGTAACTTGCATGAGAAAACTGTTTGTAGCATTTACTAATTACAGCACAGTCATCACTTTCATGTAGGCCTACGTGTAGGGCCTATATAGAAAGAACTACATTATTTTCTTTACAAATTTGGTAATTTAAGGCAAATACTAATTCTAGGCCCCCTATAGATCTAAGACAATATANAATTATAATGTTTTGAGTAGATTGAAAGTTT
Source organism: Machilis hrabei (assembly GCA_003456935.1). Classification (NCBI taxonomy): domain Eukaryota; kingdom Metazoa; phylum Arthropoda; class Insecta; order Archaeognatha; family Machilidae; genus Machilis; species Machilis hrabei. The sequence continues at coordinate 81,595 of KZ869173.1, read as the reverse complement.
AACACGGTTTCACCTTAAGGTACATCAAATAATTTTTTTTACATCTAGGTGCGATTATATGCATTGAGCTACACACAACATAAAAAGAAATATTTCACTGTTAATATTTGCAGAAACAAACAAAATATGAGATTATTAATAGAAACGGAAATAAAAGTTACATTTACAAACAACTTTTTATTGATTGTATTGTGTCATTTAAGTTGTGGACGTTTCGAATATCTTTCAACAACTTTATCAGTTTAAATTCCAATTTAAAATTAAACTGTANCATCAAACAATAGGGCTACAGTAGACTATTATTTAATGATGAAAACGTAATTTAATTTCACGTGTTACTAATACAAAAACTGTGAGAGTATTTTGGTGTCCAAACGTCTTTTGGATAATGCACCTAAATGGATTAATGTGTGAAGTGCATCATATATAACTTATATGCTGATTAAGCCAACATAACTGAATCGACAAGTGTCAAAAAGGATTATGTGGGCTAATGAATCTGAGCATATTAAATCACAATGTGAGTATTTCACTGGATTACTGCTCTAAAATGATCATGGGACGTATGGAAATTCATGGCCATCTCCAATGGGTATTCGGAACCACATCGCGGGGAAACAAATATGCATTTTGACAATGCGGATAATTTACACACTCGCGTCTCCCTTTTAGGCATTGGCCGTTTCAGCCAACTAACACATCGTAATAGAAATTATGCCCTCGTAACTCATCGCAAGGCGTACTCACTGTAGTTAGCACATCATACAGAACATTATTCAAATGCAAGTTTACTTTGCTTGTTACATAAGTACCAATACATAGATTGCAGTCAAATAAAATAAATTGCAAACTACTTAAGTAAGCCTATTACTAAATACATCATAATTAGGCCCTATATGCAATTCAACTTTGCATTACAATTAGATTCTTAGTTACAGTGTAGTTTTATATTAATTAGTATTTTCCTAAATTATTGTACGTCATATTCAATATCAAATAGGCCCTGTAGATTAGCCTACATACAATTGTGTCTAGTATTATAAAATAATTTATTATGAGCGAATAGACTAATGCATATTTTACGTTAAATGTCGGGTAAAAGTAAGTGGTAGTTCCTGCAACATTTTTAATAGCTCGCAAACATAATAACTGCAATAAATTTACAAATAAGGGCTAGCGTATTTTAATAGACAATCTTTACTCTCTCTTTTAAGANTTTATAGAGTGCGGTAGCCTACATAAATAAGCATATCCGTCATTATTGCACTGTTACTTAATAGTGCAATAGTGACGTGTATGTACTTTGATTTCTTCTAGGTTTCTATGTGTTCACGTAAAAAAGGCGAAGGTATGTCCAATATACGTGTATTTATTCATAATAATGCATTAGTAGGTGTTTTGTATAGGAGTCTACATATTATTGTGATTAAGTGTCCCATAAATCATTTGTATTAACTACAGATTAAGTAGGTTCACGCGACTACAGTAACTTAAAACATGATAGCATCAGTTATGCAGACCTATTTTATGCTAATATTAGGTATTAATGTAAAGTAAGATTATAGGTTTTACACACATGCACAAGTATTCATAACATGTAAGATATTGATTAGACAACTCCATTGTATGTAGACCCCTACACATATTTAAGGTAATGAAAAGGGTGACAACAGTATGTAGGCTACTGTACCCAAAGGGAAGTTATTTTTAAAGACTATTGTACCTGTACAACACATCATGTTTTCAGTGCTCGTGTAACATACAATGTCTCCCTAAATTAAAGTTTGATTTGAATCTGAATTCACATGTAATCAACGAATCAAAAGTGAAAGCGGTATCAAAATAGAATTTTATTTTATAATCAATATCCGGGCCAGTACGTGTCAACGTTGTAGGACTTATAGTCTCTGAAACACTTCTAGTTCACCAAAGTGCGGTAAGAGGGCAGGAGTTCCCTGCGGTTTAAATGAGTGACCATTTTTACTTATCATCATATTCAAAGTATTTCAAGTGTAGTTGTCCAATAATATAGCTGGAGAGTTTGTTTACAAGAGTTTTTGCTTAGATTTCGTAGAAAAGGACCACCCCTTAGTACTACTTTGGCCACACCCCTCGTGAGGGCTAGGGTACCCCATCACCAACCCGTGGCCTGGTTTTCTAGGAGGTAATTTGTTATTCCGTGACCTTGCTGTACGGGGGCAGGGCCAATTGACAGTCACTTGACAGCTACAAAGTGTATGGGAGGAGCGCCCTTAGAAATCCAGTATGGCTGCCGAGTTTTGCTACCAGACTATCTTCGAACACAGAGCCAACCACACGGTGGTGTTTACTCAAGAACAGAAATGTTCTGGGATATTCTGAATAATTATTTTTGCAATTAATTTGATGTTATCTTTCGAGTTTGACATTACTTCCATAATATATACGAATGTATGGGTATAAGTTAGTTCCATTAGTNTTTAATGTTTTATAAATTTATTATGTATATTTAATATGCACGTATTAATTAGTGCAGTATTCATTTATATATTAGGAGCACGTACCTGTATACCCGTGTGTA
>KZ869173.1:64689-78917 GCA_003456935.1 Machilis hrabei | reverse complement strand
TATTACAAATGTTAATACAAGTACTTGTAAGTTACATAATTGCCTATTTCACGGATTTATATAAGTTACATAACGGGGCGTGTCAAATATTGGGCTACCCTATGTGAAATATGATGTAATGATTTCATAAGAACCTCTTTATATAAAGCAATATAAAATAGCATCACATTCTGAATGAGAATAGTTAGGGTAAATTGATAACCAAATTAAGTAGCTATGTCCTATACAACATTTTGATGTTAAAGTATAGAGCATAAATTGTGCGTTGTAGCCTACTTTTGATATTTGATAATTATTAAAAATAAAAAACTGTATAAAAATAAATTCTATAGGCCTACAACTAAATAGGACACTGCACATTGTTTGGTTAGCTGTAGGCTACTCGTTACGTTTTGAGAGATGCCTGGTGAATTGAGTAAACAAAATCTTCTCAAAATATATTTGCAATTTATTCCATCTAAATAGGCTATGTGATATAAAGCTTCTTACTCAACCCAATATATCACTGATATAATAAAAATTGTCACTGTAATTTGATTATTCTTTGAAGCAGACTGCAGTTTGGATAGGCCCTACGGGAATAAAAGCAGTAAAAGAATCTGTATTTTTTAATGTTTGAAAATTGATACATCTTCTTTCACCTATACAAGCGCCTGATTCATTACAGGGATTTAGTGTGAGTTCTGGTATGCTACAATCATTGTTAGTTATACACATTTTATAACCCACGTCAAACATACTCAAATAGGCTTAAACTATATTAAGGTAGGTGTTTTTTCCTTTAAACTTGTACCAATAGATTAAATTGAATTTATATAAGTAAGAATGACTTTTTTTTTACACAATTAACATTCATACTTATCCAAATATGTCACAGACCCACACATTTTAATTAGTCTACTCCATTGACGAAAAACCTATACTGTAAACCATGCAAAAAAAAATATATAATAGACATTTGTCATGAAGTTGTTCAATTTCGGGTTAGCTCAGGTAAAACGTAGTTTGAACAATAAAACTTCGTACTATTTTGGGCCAAAAAATAAAATGCCATTACAAACGAAAATGCTGAGCAAACCAAAGTTACTAGAGCTGTGACATGTACAGCTGAAATCTGTATTAAATATCATATTAAGCACAGACAAAAAAATAGATTACATCATAAATATTTAAAGAAGTCGTCTTAAAAAAGACTGGGAACTAAATTTCAGCAGAATATGTGCCGTAAATATGGGCATTGATGATAGGGCGGCCCTAAGTANTGTCGCTTGAACGTAAAACACAATTCAACATCATTTGAGGACGACGAATAAGTTATTTAGTTAAGAGTCTAATTGAGTTAGAGATCATTACGTCATAATTTACGTTCCATTATTTTATCACTGCTACCATAGAAATATACAAATTTTAAAAAAATTGCAAACTATCACACTTCAAAATACGTCCCTTGATATGGTAGTGCAAAATTTATTGAAAAATATAGGATGTTCCAAAAGTTGTCCATACATAGGAAATGTTATTTTCAGATGCTTTTAAAAATTACTACTTTGACAAAAGAAGAACGTATAAAAATCATTATNAGGGCTAGTCATGTGTGACATGAAACGAGCACTTCACCAAGGCATTACATCTCCAATACGACACCATCAAGAATTGCCTTATGTATGGAGTCTTTGGTGACATCCTGTACATTCCGTAAGTGCGTAGGCTAATCTATATTTAAGTTAATTGTAAATCACAACTTACTTTGAGTTAGGGCCTAGACAAAAATTACCCAATTAATGGGTTTCAGTTATCAATAAATGTTGCACCACCATGTTAACAGCGAGATAGTGTGCTAGATTTTCCATTTTTGTATTTGTTTGGAGGTAGTGACATCATGAGCTTTAAGTCCAGGCAAGTCTTAAAGGAGATGCATGGAAATTAATAACATCGACATGAAGGACATTAACAACACCCAGCTTTGTGTGGTTATTGAACCCATGACTACTGGCACGACAGCCAATTGACTAACCTACTGTTCTACCACGATCACTTTAAATATGGTCACTAGGCCCTATGACATTAAGACTCAGCATTGCTGAGCTCCGAAAGTAGGTAGAATTGTTTCTAGTGAATTCACAAAAACTTTTTTGAGTTAGTTCTGGTTAAAGTAAGGTGAAATCGGCTGTCGGCCCCAGTAGCCTAGTGGTTAGTCCCGTGGCATTGCACGCCGGAGGTCCCAGGTTCGATTCCTGGCTAGGGCTGGGTGTTACGCTTGTGCTGTCCTAAGTGTGCACTTGTGTTGGCATCCGTCTGAGCACTCACTTGTGTTGTCTTACGTTTATGCACTCAATGTCTGAATAAAAAGTGGCCATAAATGTTAGGTGCTAAAGCACCTGACGTAATGCCAAATCGGCGGTTCCCGGTGCATAACCCTAAAAAAAAAGAAAAAAAGTGAAATCGGCTAAACAAGCCCGACAAAACATACCTTGTACCACATAACAGTTATAATTTAATCGCTAAAGTCAATACTATATTGTTAGGAAATTGATTACTAACCGTCTGCTGTGGCAGTCAATTTTCTATCAATAGACTAGGACTCATAGTCTTGACTTTAGCAATTTAATTATAACTGTCATGTGGTACAAAGTATGTTCTGTTGGGCTTGTTTAGCCGATTTCGCCTTACTTTAACCAGAACTAGCTAAAAAAGTTTGTGATTACATTCCAAACAATTCTACCTAGTTTCGGAATTTAGCAATGCTGACTTTTAAATGAATTAATATAAAATAAATAGGCCATATGCAATCCACTTAAAGTGTTTGGGCTAAAATAAAACCAATCCATAACAATTCATTTCATGTAGTTTACTTCGAATTTGTGCGGTGTAGCAGCTTCTTATTATAGCCTACGTAAGAGTATTTCGTTGGAAGTTATTGAAAACACGTGGTAGTTATCATATTTTTAATAATACGGCTCACAAATTTTCAGTCACCCTGTATACATGAGCTCTGTCTTTTATTTGTCGTTTTAAAGAGATGTTCTTTTCAAGTTTGCATTTAAAGCAAGACCTACACATTCATTCATGCATTCATTCTTTGAAGAGGAATATTGGTTTGAGAACATGCTTTTGAAGCATCCTTAAGTTGCTCGGGAAAGCCGAGGGTAGAGCGCGCGAGAGCTCGCTATTGATTTATCACTGTGTAGTAAATTTCAGTCAAACTGGTCACCGCACAAGTTAAATCAAAGTGAAATAAATATCAAGGATAATAAATGTATCACGAGCTTATTTAGGCCAGAATTTACTCTTCAAGATGAAGTAATCCTGAAAAGTTTATATAAACTAAGTAGACTAAGAAAGCGATCTCCATCCATTCTTTAAAAATGAAAATAGCTGTAAGAGGAAGAGTTTACGACTGGTCATAAATCTTAGTGAAGTGGTTGGTATTCATTGAATATGTCGCTACAAAACATCAATATTTCACGTGTTGTTTTATCTTTTAAACGCTACTGTACAACACAGTAAATTTGAGAAGTAGCCTACATGAGGCTATATCTAACGTTGTTTTAACCTTTAAACTGTACGTAACGAGATTAAAAAGTGTTTGAAATAGACGTATTAACACAAGATTGTAGTCCATCCAGAGATAGAAAAATTGCCTTGATAACATATCTGTTAATCTGATCACTCCTATCACTATCTCCGGTAAATATGTCGCGGTTAAGTGAACACACGTATTGGACTAAATAGTGACTGTCCAAGGTGTCCATACAACCGAGGTTATTTAGCCTACTAGTCAAGAGGACAAGATGATGATGATGATGTGCTGTTTAACGTCCACTCAACGCANTAAGGTTATATCGGGACGGTCAACCAATCACTTCTGCTCAATGGCACGATTATGAAATGATGATGTACACTTTTTTATTCAGACAGTGAAACACCCATGCCTTGACCAGGATTCGAACCCGGGACCACGAGCGTGCTATGCTANTGACTTAGCCACTAGGCTGCCGTGGCCGGCAAGAGGACAAGAGTGATCGGATCAGCAAATAGGTTTTGAAGGGTTTCTCACAAGATACTTTGTTAGACTAGGGCCTATGCATTTCAGCTAGCAGCTAGCNATCAAATTANGGTANNTAACCTATTCAGATTTCCAGGAATATTTAAAAATACTAGAAACACACGCAGGTTTACTAATTATAGGCCTACAAATAAAAAGTAGAATAACAAGTGGTAGTGCAGTTAGTAAGAGTTTCCACAAAGGGACGTCAAAAGTGTGTTCCATCGATACGTGTTTATTGTACAGGAACCCACCACTGTCTATTTATCGAGCTAGTTAAAAAATTGGATAATTATGTAGCGTCATTATGACGCAAATTGGTATCCTTTAGACATCATAAGCCTTAAGAACCAAGACAGTAACACAACAAAAATCATTTAGCTGGTTAGTTTCTGTGAGGTTCAACTGTTTTGTGTTGTGGGTATTTAATGACTTCTTACAACAAAAAACAGTTGAAACTGAGAAAGAAAAAGCAGCTAAACGATCGTTTTTGAAAGTTATCGTTGCTAAATCGGCTTGGTTGTCAACAGGACGTTAAAAAGTACCCATTATCAACACCATATAGGCCCCTTGTGGTTAGTTAGGGTAGTGACATAATCTGGTCTAAATGCTCTATTCTTTCATCAAATTATCGTAAAGCTTGAAAACATTGGTAAACAAACTTAACCTACCCCACTCTAAAATCATTCAGAATGATAAAAAAATAGCAAAAACTTGATCCTGAAGAAAGGCGAAATAAACATTTGTATTTAACCCCTTCCCTGATTTAACGTGACGTCCACGTCCAGCTTTGTTTTCAATGCATCTGAATGTCTATGTGACTCATCTTTAAGTCTGTGCAAGGAGTTTCCCGCGTTGCCGCTAGATGGCAGGGGCTGCTTCACTTGTAATTTTCCAGTAAAGCACGTGCTAAGTGGTGTAAACAAAGTGTTGTAAAAGAACTACGTATTTTTACAAATACATTTAAAAAAATGATCAGGGAAGGGGTTAATATAAAGTTTTGATGCACCTTGGCACAGGGTTATTGCTTATCCCCATGTTGAAAACACTTCTATTAGCCTAAGTATTCTCCCTAACCCCGCAAGAAAATTGATATCTCCTCTAAATACCACTAAAATACACACACAGTTTTTGTGATCTAAATACACTTCTGTGTCATAGATGTCGCCTTAAATTGTTTTAATTGATCAGTATTTTGAGTAATAGGTTAATTGATGACCTATCCTTATAATTACTACTAAATATGGATCTTTTCAATTGTGGTTCGTCTCCTAGACAAACATTGTCAACCTTTTTTTTTTTGGTTTAATTCGTATTGCAATTAAAACATACGATATAATGTACCTCGTTTTTAACAGTTTCCATATTTAACGGACAATATCTGATGGTTTCAGGGTATCAATCCTTAGCCGAAATTTTGAACTGAGCCTGCTTTTTCAAATGAAATTACTTTAACTGCTACATTTTCATTACTTTACCATGTTTACTGTTAAATGTATTCATTGTGTTTTCCTTTTTTATGCATACATTGACGCGTGTTGGTATTTTCCTCATTATTTAAATTTAACGTACACCTTTACACGTTAGGCCTATTACCCTTTTATATTGAGTGTCCTCAGTATAATGATCATTATTAGGGTAACCAATAATTAACCCACGGCTGACTGCAACAGGGAATAAAATATATCAACTTTAGTATATTAGTTTATGAAATTATTGCCTTTGACAGACACAACATAGTGACGACCATAAAAATATAGACCTACTCGTCAACATTTAGGCTACTGTTACTATGATTTTTAAGTAGGCTATCAGCAAATCCTGCAGTACCGGTATTTAATTTGGCAACTTATTTTTGTCCCACTCTAATATGACATAGTGAAACTGAAGCTCTAGTAAACGTTATGTTTGAAAGGGTATCTTAATATCTGTCTGTTCATCGTTAGAACCCCATCAATTCCTTCTGCTTTGATAAATAGCCTATAAATTATAGACTGTGGTCACATTTTTTGTAACACCACGTTCCAATATTTTCTCGGGAAGAAGAAGATTCAAAGATAAGAGTAGGCCCTTATAAATAAATGGCTGTCTAAACGTATAGATTTTGGCCAATGTAAGCGAAGTCTGTAGATTAAAACCTGCTGGCAAGATGTCAATTTGGATGTTCATAATATTTTACAGATACCCTCACCGTTCGATGAAGTGACATGCATATGTATGCTATTAGTACCTTAAAATGGACTCCGTTTATGTTACGTTACGTTTATGTTTTCATTAAAACAAGAGAGGATGCACGTACTCCGTACCTACTGTTTGGTATAGCCTATAAAGGCTGTGATTCTTGGTTAGGCATTTTTTTTTAAATATCAATCGTTCGCAGCTGTTTTATTTTGATTACCATATTGTAACCTTTAAGGAAACCATTTAATTATACTTAATACCTTTACAAAATACTCCATCGTAAACAACCCTTAGCTTCACAATTTATTCCCCCGCATCTAATAAGTTGCAATTTCATTAATGAAGGGCTACTGATACGAACAAATAAAAAAAATGCAGAAATGAATTCATAATTTTGAAGGTGCAAAGCATCATCAACACAACTATCCCCAGAGTACCAAATTATTAGTGGTGGGTCGAAGGTTCGTCTGTCGAACCGAACCGAAACCTAAGGGTTCGGTTCGGGTTCGAAATCGAACTTTTTGGTAAGTTTGGTTCTGGTTCGCGAACTTTTGCGAACCCTGGTTCAAATTTTAAAATTTTACAAAGGAACTTTTTGTTAGGGTTCGGTTCGGATGCAAAAACCAGGGTTCGACCCACCCCTACAAATTATGTTTCTCTAGCTCTAGGTTAATGAATTTATAGACTACATTTGGCAAAACTGTTTCAGGTTGAAAGACCTATGGATTATTAATTCTTACAATTTTTTCGGAGCTTAAACCCACTGAAAACTAATGACTTGCGTAGCAATTTCGATTGTACGTCACAGTTACACTTACTTAATTACTGTCCTCTGACGAAATGTACTGTTTAACGTCCCGTCAACATATTTTGGATAAATACGTACGGTTAACCAATTGTTTTATCATTTGTACGCAGTAGTACAGTAAATATGATAACAACCACCTCCTGGGTTGTACTCGAACTTGCACCCAACGTGTATGGTGTCAAGACCCTAAGAGGAACGCCTTGGATGCCTCAGCCACTGGAATGAATAGATACTTCCTGAATTATTCTCAAATGACGTGCCGGTGGTTGGAGCTCACGAAGCATTACTGTGAGCAGTTACTTACTCAAGCACTATTATATTTTAAGGTTACTTTAGTCAGTCGTGATCGGCTATATGATAAGAACAACTAAATGTTTACCAACATGCATGCATGCGTTTTCTACCCAGCTGTATTACAAATGTGTCACACTTGTAACAACATGTTAAACAGCATACAACCATCTTTTAGATATCGAACGTCCTGTTGTGTGAATTATTTATACATCTGTTGACATGTTTGAGATTAGTACAATACCGAATGCAGACAAATAACCTTTCACACGCCCCATGCTATCCAGAAATGCAACAATGCATGGTCTGTTGTGATGACGCATCTAGTGATATGGAGCTTTGCTATGACTACGTGTCAACTACACACATAGTTGACTGACATATCAAGATCGGATTTCAGCTGACTATGCTCGTTACATTCACAATATAATCCTTTTTTATTCTACTCTCGTTCTCTCGTTTGTTCATTTTTTTTTATCGGAGCCGAGGTCATGTAATCACAACACGCGGTTGATTGATAAGGTCGCACCGCTGCATGAATGATTTATAGGCGTCAAAACGAAACACGAGAACTTGCACATACACACGCGTAAACACACACACTCACGCTGTCTAGAGAGCACGTACAATACAGATCATGTATATACAAGGGATCTCAATTTTGTTCAGGTAGAGTAATTTAACTAAGCTTGCTTCACTCCATAATATTCTTGATCTAAAATTGATCCACTTCAAACCGATACTTTGTTTGTTAACATAAACACAGAACTTATAAATTGGTCTTGTCAAGAACAACATTAAACTATGCTAAATACAGGTAGCGTACTGTAGTGTAGTGTACTATAGTACCGTTTTTAGCAATAATGCTTTCGATAAATATACAGGGTGTTCAAAAACTTCGGTCGGAACATTTGTGGAGTGGTAGGGAACATCAAAATAAGCAAAAAAGCCCCAGAAAATCTACAGTCTTTTTAGAACTAGATCCCTTGACATTTGACCAATCACGGGACAACGCGCGAAAGTTTGAACGTTCGGCACCTCCTCACGCCAACAGAGACAACGGTGCCAAATCTAACTCGCCGATCTACGATCTCTGATTTAGGTTTAATTTTGATATGTGCAGGAGTCTGGCAAATAAAATGCATTTAATGCGGTGCCGAATATTGAAACTTTCGCACATTGTCCCGTGATTGGTCAAATGTCAAGGGCTCTAGTTCTATAAAGGTGAGGTTTAGGCCTTAGGTGGCTGGCGCTTTTTTGCTTATTTTGACGTCTCCTACCACTCCACAAATTTTCCGACCGAAGTTTTTGAACACCCTGTATACTCTTACGAAAAGGTAAAACCTACAGTACAAACAGGTAGCTGTAGGCCTATTTAATATATATTGGTGTACTACGGTCTGCTGTATGGTGTCCTGTACAGTATTTAGCATTTAATAAATTTTAGATTAGGCCTATTTGAGTTTATGGTCCCACGTTTCTGACATATTTAAACTAATAGATTCCAACCGCGTCTCAACGACGCTACAGGATCATTGAACTTTGCTACTCGCCCACTCGACACCTAGCATATGGTGGGTTCTTTTATGTCGAACATTTATAGATGAGACCCCATTTTTAACGTTCCTCCCAAAAGTCGCCTAAGATCATACCTTAATTTTAAGTGCTACGCAGGCAGAGTCGTATGATCGCCCTTTTTACTCTGGGCTAAAAGTTTGAACCCGTGACCTCGCGAACAGTAGGTGAGTACTCTACCATTAAGCCAACATGTGGTAACCAAGCTCATACCCCAAGAAAAGTATTTCACTGATGTATATATAGGTGAAATTAGTATAGCCCCTATAAACCTATATTGTGTATCGAAGTTTGGTGTCTTGTACGATACTATTCAGCATTGATGTTTGTTGTTAATTGATATTCAGAAGAAGAGTAACAAACGTGTCAGCACTCTGCAGTTTAGTGGTTTGTAAAGCATTTAGCATCAATGCTTACTTTGGGTTAAATATTGAAGTAATAATATCCATTGAAAAATAGTACCCTACGTAAACTATCAATGCATTCTACTTGTTTAATGTATTTTTGTACATTATTTAACATTAATGCTTTCTTAAACACTTGCAAGCACTGCAATGAACACCACTAATACCAAGTGGACTGAGTGTTAAGGTAGGTCTATCCTTGTTTCTCGACTTGTAGACTATAATAGCTTTCATTAATGTTTTATCTAATCTTTAGATTTAAGCCTGATTAGATAAATAGTGTATTAAACTTTCACCTACAAGTTTACAAATTTAATAGGCCTTTAAATAAAAAAAACTTTAACACCCGATTATAAACATAATGGCGGTGCATCATGTGTTACCTATGATACTATGCAATAGGTTTTGATTATATCAGTTCCATTTAATTTCAGAATTGTCATAGACTGGATAAATAAATCAAATGTATAAAGAAAAAATTGTAATAAATTTTTAAGTATCTAAATTAGCAGCATTATCAATATTTATTGTAATAAGAAAGCAATAATTAAAAGTGTTAAAGGGCTATGTGGAAATTTGCGAAGCAAAAGTGGGTCGAAATGTAGAGAAAACCTAAATTTGTCGTTATTCCAATTGTGTTTCATGTTTCATAGTAAGACCTATACCCCTATCCCTTTTAAGACAGTTTTTGTTCATAGGTTTTAGGAAACTTTAAATGTAAAATGAATACGAAAAAATAGTATTTAGTTTGTCCCCCATTATGAAAAAGGTAGTCCATTATACTAATAGAAATTTGCTACGATTACGTGAAATACAAAAATAATTTGTAAATCAGTTACAAATGGCCAACTTCAATATTGCCCACCTAAAGAATTTTTGGCACGCACTGGATGTTTTAAACACGATAACATCAAAAAAATAAAGTTAGTAAAAAAAATACCAACAAACAAATGTAGGCCCTATGGAAACGCTTCAACATTCAACATAATACCCCTTCTAAATTTTCAAAGAATTAAATTATTAATTTTTAACAATTATTTGGAAGGGACCATAGGACTGCGTTCGATCCAGTGTCTTATATAGGTATTGGTCGTTTATCCATTGCATACTTCAGAGAGAAATGTGGTTGTGCACTATCTCGTACAAACAACGTTTGTTGTTGCACAACTACAGAAACTTCTTGTATCTTAGTGAATAAAACAAATTTCTGAGGGAGGGGGATAGAGTTGTATCACGTGTATGTATAACATGTAGTGACAGACGTGTGTATAAACAGGAGAAATACTGATTTGCACAGAACGAGTTCAATTATTTAGACTATCTTATTTATGTAAAATATAGCCCTTTTCTGGACATTTGACACGTTTTCACTATTTATTTCAACTAAATGTAAAATATAGCCTATACTAAACATAGGCCTTATTTTTTGTTTACATGTATATTTATGGAACTGCTTGAAAACGCAAAACAATAGTGGTCAATGGGGCCAATGTTTGGTTCTGAGAGACATTCAGCAGTTGATAAGCATATAAATGACAATAATAGAGTGCATGTGGGGCTATATTACATTAACATATCTGAAACACCCAAAACACCGAAACCTACACGGAAATTAGCCTACTCGGTACACTGCCACATGACCAAGCAGACTGACTGATATACTATGGTGTGCTTGACATAACCATTGGTAAACGTATACGTGGATGACGTCAACTATGCAGTGCTACGTAACTTACATTAAGTGTTTCACATACGCTGTGGCAAACAGGTTCAAAATTAGTCTGCTTATGGGTATTATATCTTACGCGCAATGAAAATAGCTAAAGCAAAACGATCACATCACTGTAATTCTGGATTTAATTTCCTATCAATACTATTTAAATAAAGCACAGTGTAAATGCTAGTTGCATTGACCATTACAAGATATTATTAAGAACCAATAAGGCATAATTCAATATTGATACTTTCAGAAATTGCCACCGTCAGTTTCGTGTCCACTGAGATGTGTTCGATATGTTGTTGTTCAGTTCTATTCCAAAATTTTATACAATATGGACAATGTCTCATTCAACAGCATGTGTAAAACCAAATATTAGTTTATTCACTGTGGTAGGCATTGGTGGAGATAGACTCGTTCCTTTAAGCGAAGGGCACCCAGATGAAGAAGTCTGAGAGTGTCAGGTAAGGTGTCCTTGAGGGGTCACTCCATTCAACAGCAAAACCAAACCCAATTTTCAGACAAACTTGAATCCAGTGTCTATGTTTACAAACCTGAAATATTCCAATTACAAAGACTGAAGTACAGTGTCCTAGAATAAGTAGGCCCTATTGGTTAAAAGCCATATCTCGTCCGTGGACAAAAATTTGAAGGTTTTGGATGCCAAATTTAATAAACACGCGANGGTAGGTNCTGCCATCTAATATCTGATTCTGTACATATTTCATCATATTCCTTCATGAAATTGTCATATTTCAATATTCGAATGGCTTTTGTATATAATAAGGTTAACACTGAATGTAAACACATACTTTTATATGACAAAAAATGGTGATTAAATACGTCGAGGATAAACATATTTTTTAAGAATGAACAGCACCCCGCTATTGAAATATGTACAAAAATGGATAATAGATGGCAGCACTTTCCATCGCAACACTTTTGGCCTCCGCATAGTGACAACAATTTAATTTGAGGTTCGCATACTTTTATTCTAGACTATTATAACTGAAGTATCATAAATTTAATTTCTACTACGTATAGCTGGATTGTTCAACCTCATTGAACATTTTATAGTGTTTATTAGATCTGAGTGCGTTAAACCACAATTTACACTATAATTTTTATGCGTTTCATTCAATTAGTGCCCCTTTTGGTAAATGATGAAAACTGGAAGTTTATGTTTTTTTACTGGTAACTTCGACAATTTTTATTTAGGCCTATAATTATTCTGCAATTTAGATAATTTGTACTTATTTCCTACTTCAGAATACATTTTCGTAAGTGTTTTTATAGACATCCTATAGACTACGTTGGTACTTTTTTTTTCTAACAACTTCTGAAGTGTTAGCTGTTCCCTTACACACAACCCGTTCCTGAAGTACTTCAAAGGCCGCCAACCCCACTTTTATAAGCTGTTACACAACCCACGTATGCGTGCATAGCATTTAAATGTCTCATTTCAACGCAGGATTGTTGTATTTGAGGAAAGCGAATTACCTGAGCATCTAATGATACAGAAATCGATAAGATGCTGTCAATCGATTAGAAACATGATCTTCTAGATTATTAAAACGTAATACATTAAAAAGGCTGTGGTTAATTTAAAGTGTCAAATGATTAAACTGGTATAGGCTACATTACTTTAATTAATGCAATGGCTACCATAATACTTTCTCAGTTTAACTTTCTATGAAAGATACAGATTCTTTATGTACAGGGAAATCAACATTTGTGTTACAGTATGTGTTTAGGGGAAATATTATCATGGACGCTACTATTATCAAAAAAAATAAAGCGATAAAATTTATTTGTCACGTTATTTTCAAATAAATTATATAGGCCCCCTACTANGTAAAATTTGTGAAAAAAATTAACATTTGACAGACGAAATCAAAAAATATACATCACTTCTTAAAATGGTCAATGAAGCCACTCCAGTGCTCAATAAAAGAAAATAGAGAAGAGATAGTGAATTTACTAGGCAAACATTCAGAAATATAATGTGTGTTTTATGTCCTACGAACACCAGGTGGGTCATTTCAGGACGATAGCCTAAGCAATGCTAATTTTGATCAACGCAGATGAGTGGACATCACAAACATCGAGATGAAGGACGTTCACAACACCCAGCTTTGTTTGGAAATCAAGCCCACGACTTATTACAGAACAATACAGTAGTTAGCCACTCAAATCGTAAAGTGGCCTGATAATGTTTGACCCAAAATATTGTTTTGTATGAAATTATATACCTACTTTTTCTTCTGAGATAGACCATACTTTAAAATAAAGTACATTACAAAATGTTCGGGAAACGAACCCAGAACTCCACAGAACNCACAGGAGACAAAAATGTCACTACATAATAGTGTTTTATTTTCCCTTAATAAATTTACCCTTTTCATAACGGACTAATATTTTATATTATTTTTTGTGTCTCCCTACAGTATTGGAGGCAGACAGTAACATGTCCAGATTGTCAAATACATCAAGTTAGGCCCCTACTTTATAAGATTCAACCTTATTTGTGTGTTGTCCTCAGCCTCACTGAATGAATGTAGAATGTTCGTGACTAGTTGTGTATGCTATTTTATATTTTAGTTTTTTATCACCATNTTTATCTATGCGTTTAATTTAGGATTGTGTAATAACATTGTCTATTGTATTGTTAATGAATAATCTCACTGAGTTTTAAAAATAAGCGACCATTTCTAGTTATTGATCACCACTGGCAACTTTCTCTTTTAAAGGGGACGAGTCACAAAACTAGAAACCTTTGCGTGGGAAGCCAGAGCTTTAAACATACTCTAGTGTCTTATATTTACAAAGAATTCTAATGTTTCAGTTATCTGTTATGTATTAGTATTGTGAATATTGTAATGTTAACTTGTGTGTTTACTACGTTCGATTGAAAACATAATAGTTACCAGTAAATCACTTTGCTCGAATCCTTAAATTACTAAGTCGTGGTTAAATTAAATAACACAATATATAAGTACAGAAAATATGAGAATCTGACCTCACTGTTGCACTACCTAANATTTTAGTACAGCCCTTAACACAATAAAGTCGCAGGGTTTTGTAGAAAAGCTTATAGTTCATGTAGCCTAAGTATAGGCCTACAGTATAAGTGAATGATAAAGCTTAATGAGCGCTAGATAACTTTGTCTTGTCGTGTACAGTCTTTAGCAAAGTAACAAACACTAA
>KZ869172.1:69896-84041 GCA_003456935.1 Machilis hrabei | reverse complement strand
CTAGGCCTGTAGGGTGCCCGATTTTTTTCCATACAAAATATTTGTTGAAGCCTAGTATAGAACATTAAAGAGTCCATTTAAAATTCACAGGAGACAGAAATGCCATCTAATCGGCATACTTTTGTACTGCGTAACGATGCGTGCCATCTATCGACATCTAGTTTATTAATAATCTTTTTTGAACATAAGTACATAGAAGTCCAATTAGTTAATGAAATAGTAAATTTGGTTAATTAGCTATCCAAGCCAAAGTTGAGTTTTCATATCAAATTCAGCAATAAAGCTTGACATTGAAAAATGTGTATAATTCAGGAATACAATTATAGTTATATACAGTCAGTTATACAATAACACAAAACATTCTATCGAAAAATTTGTGTAATTAAGCGATACTCTATATCCTGACACAAAATATTCTTGTCCGTGCTCCTTTACGGCTTTGACTTGACATTTATCTACAAACCTTATTCTGGTTTGAATTAACGTCCCGTTTTTGTTTTTCTAATAGTTTAAATGTTTAGCTTCAAAACATAATTGTTTTAATTTCCAACCAATACCACCAAAATATGAAACTATTGTCACGGTTACTAAACTATTTATGGTTTTACGCTTACAGAATGGAAGAAGCGATCAAGTCTTCACTTCACTACAAAGAACTTACAGATCGACTGAAGCAAGAAAAAGCTGCTCTGATTATCAAATATGAGGTATTTTAATAAATAATATAAATACAGTAGTTGTTCACAATGATGAGGTTCTGGTCTGAATTTATTTCTCTCTAGCAACACAATTTATCTTCTAAGGTCAAAGATATCTTCATGGGACTTGATACAGTGAATCCTGTGATCACGCCACTCTTCCAACTATTCTTGGAAGTCCATTGTGGTCCTGCATAGTATAAAGAGAATCTTAATTGAAACCCTAAATGTTATCTTATTTTCAGCTGCAACAACATTTGCACAGGAAGATTTGAATTTCTAGATTCTCATTTGAGCTGGAAAGGAGCCCAGGGTTAAGGTGATGCAGACCTTTCAGGCTTAAATTTAAGAAGGTGTCAGAAAGCTCTGATGGCAGAGTTGGTGGGAAGTAAGCTAGGCCTGCTAAAATTCAGCCAAGACTGCCTGGAACCCAGCAAAAAGATTTGATTGATTTAAATTATGTTGAAAACTGGAACAGGTTTCCATGTTGTTTGAAAAAAAGAGACAATTTACCTTGTTCCTGGTGGTGTGTAGAAATCACGATATTTCGCCCAGTATCCCCATCTAGGCATCTTCAGATGTTGACATTTCATTTCTTGATCACTGAATTTCAGTCTGACAGTAGAAGCCGTTGGGCTTCCTCAGTACTAAGGGGCCCCTTAGGTTTTAACAAAAGTTTGTGACGTGTCGTTTTTAATTTTAAATTGCAACATGACAGTTCCTCAGCCGGCGAACATGTAAAGGTCAAGAAATGAAATGTCAACACCTGAAGATGCCTAGACGGGGATACTAGGCGTAATATCGTGATTTCTAGACACCACCAGGAACAAGGTAAATTGTCTCTTTTTTTTACAAATAACAGATTTGATTGAATTTAAAGTAATGGAAGTCTGAAATTCAGCAAGAGTTAACGAGATCAAAGGGATCCTATTCAGTAATGACTAATGTGTGATAACAAAGATGTTTTGTTTTATTCAGGTATTGTTCCATGAGACAAACCTGATGATTTGTGGATCAATCATCTTAATTATTATCTCAAATGCTCATCAATGCAAGCAACTGGTACTTACCTTGACACACTGGTTTGTTGTTACTTTCTTGCAGCTGAATGTGTTGATGTACTTCTTAGTGTCGACACTATTGTTGTTACCACTCTCATAACTGTTCGTGTTTACTTGCTACTGTTTTACGTACTGCCCTCTTTACATAGTCTGTTCACGTGTTCTACGACTTTCACATGGAATAACATGAAGCACCACTATGCTAATATCCTGTATACCTCCACGTAATGACGTATAGTGTTGTTTACGTATTTATAAAATTTTTTGTAAAGTTACTTTCTTTTTACTCTGCGATGTCTTCTACGACTTTGGTTCTAATAACTCAAAGTCTGTAGGAATGATTCGAGTCGTCGAAGCTCTAATGTTTTGCCAGCCAAAATCGAGACTTCCTCGCGGGTGTGGGCGTTGTGCTTTTCGAAAACACTGTAGAATTTTACTGCCCATGTATCGGCCACTACCTGCATGTGGGCTCGCTATGCGACCCTAATCTGCTCATTAATGTTGCTTACCACACTGGTGTTTTAATTCCACACAACTGGTGTGTAGCCTTTGGTTAGACTTGGCAACACTGTTTTCTGACTAGCAACTTTCGCAGGTTCGTTCCGACATTTATTTCAGATTAACTACTATTTATCAATGTTCCAGCTTATTCTAATAGCCACTATCATTGGTGTATTTGTTTGTGTCTATTTCTCCCAAAATATGGAATTGCCACCAACAGACAGTTTACATTAACATATCTCGGCCTACCCTGCTTTGCACAGCATATCTTATTTACAGTAGGAGGTCCTACAATTCCATATTTTGGCTATTGTGTATTCCATTTAAATATAATGTGAGGTATCAGCTGATCTGTGCACTCCCTTGAATTATTTATATTTTTGCATAGGTCAGCACAATGAAAAACATACTGAATTTATTATGGTTAGTTTTACTACACATACCTTCAAATTCCTGCCTAGGTCTGTCCACTACAAAATACAGAATGCCAAGCACCCACGGAGAAACTTTAAACAACAACCAGTCTCGATCGCCAATCGGCCCCGTTCTCTCCGTCCTTCGGTGTCTCTTCTCTGGACCCTTCTTTGCATCTACCAGTCATCTAATATTATGCGTACATCCTCTGGAACTTGTATTTAAATGTTCTCGCTCATATCACTCAGTCTAATCTGGACGACACTTTATTTTCTTCTGCATCAAGACGTCTTCCACAAAACACGACAACCTCGTGATCTGTTTTTTTGTTTATTTTTATCGTGTAATGCCAACCCATATAATGTTAGGCTCGCATTATTATTTTGGTGTGCATACGATGGATAACCTTCTTTAACTTTTCATACACTCAGTTTCACTCTATCTCTGTAGATCTCACTCTATTTTCTTGTGTAGTCTTACTCCGTCACATCTTCTGTTCAGCCGTGCTTTCGTCTTCTCTCTTCACTTCCGTTTTTACACACGCTGTTGCCACATCCCTCTCGATTTTCAGACATTATACCTCCTCGGCAACAAAATTACTATTTTCGCATTTTCTCGAAACGGTCACCGGTTTAATGAAAGATGTTTCAATTTTTACTGAAAAAATTTGTCTCCCTCAGCAGGGATCGAACCCAGGACCTGTGGAACCTACTCTCCAGCTCATGTTAGCGATCTAATCACGCCTTAGACCTCTCGGCCAGACAGATTTCTTACCTCGGCTACCGGTAGATATCTAAGGACGCTGCCAACATGAACTTTGTCTCTGAGACTTGACACTTACAGCTTATCTAGCTATTGAAGTACAAGATTTGTTGTTATTAATTTTGATTGGATGGTAATGAAAGATATTTGTGCCTTTTTGGCTGAGGGAGGGAGACAAATTTTCTCAGTCAAAATTGAAACATCTTTCATTAAATAATTATCCGAGAATGAAATTTTCAATTTAATAGTCACTGGTTTAGTACGCCGATAACTCCAGATACTGTTTCAGGTATACTAATATTATCTATATAATTTATATAGGCCCCAAATTTGCATTACTTGTTTTTGTTAGTTACTCCTGGCCTAAACACGACAGACCACACTTGATGTTCGTAACTCTCTTTCTCCAGTTTCCTGCTCGTCAAACAATGAACTGTCTCTCCCACATTTAGGTTTTTGCTTAGCTGGCTCTTTTCACATAAATAACAAAGTTCACCTTGGTAACTCCGTCGACTGGTCGATGCTCGTTTTTACCGACGACTTTGCGAAACTGGTGCACGTCAAAGCACGCCTTTCGGTTCGCTCGCGATAGAAATAAAACGAACTCGTTTATTCCCCGTTACAAGTGTTTTAAAAAATTACTTAGCTATTTTGGGATGAAAAATCACTAAAATAAAATAAAAAAATTACTAAAATAAATACAACAGTGAAAATTCTTTGTTGTTGCACTCAGCTCGTATGAACGACCACTTTGCTAGGGTTCTCTTGTGACTTGTCGGCACTAGCGCTCGAGAATCTTAAAAGCAGCGACAACAGGACTGAACTTCACACAAAGTCAGGCGATACTCTGCTTAATTTTAGCTACGGAGCCCATAATTTAAGATGGCGTCACGCAAATAAAACGAGGGCCACAGCCAGCATTACAAAACTTAATTTCATACCATATTAGAGGTAGAATTACACAGCTGTTAAATTAAGTTTTTCTTTTTATAGTTTTTTTTCTTAAATCATGGAACATCATTCAATTATCTTCTCTTTAATGCCGTTTTGAGTTTTGGGAAAACAAACAAGTTATACGGCATCAATCGTGGTGATCCATTAGACACCAGATTTTCCAAGATGTGACTGATCAAAAGACTAGCTTGGCAAGTATGGCTTTATATTATCACCATATAAGTGCTGTACACTATATTTTAATACTAAAGGGGAATCATAAACGTAGGCTCGAGAACGGAACTTTGAGGAATGACACGCGTACTTGGTGGTCTTACGATCACACGATCCCACAGCAGTCGAAAGCACTAGTACCAAAATACCGAAGAACGACTTTTGAACACTTCTGTGCCAGAAAGAAAAAAAGTTGTTGTGCCATGGCCCATTCCAGACTCAGATTCTAGCATTGTGACAATGGAGAATACAAATTGTAATTGGATATATCCAACAGAATGCCAGGGCAGCAAGATCAGCATAGTGAAAACAAAGGAAGAAGAATTCAGTTTTATCAAAACAATGCATGATGCAACATCAAAAGTTTTGTATTTTGGATGCAAAGTATTCATTTAAGGTACAAATGCACTCACTTGACAAAGCCTGCTGAAGTTAAACTAAAATAGAGGTTACTTTCTTGTAAAAAGGCAGTATGATTAATATGGGAACATGTTTTGATTATGAAAAAATCTATTATCAGTATTTCTCTCTGAGCTTTTCAGTATTAATGAACTCTTGATCTTGAGTTTGTTTGGTAATTCTGTTAATATTTCTTCCAGACTCAGATTCATCAATTGTGTTTGGAAGCTGGTCAGTTGAAGGACAAGGAAACGGTAAGCTGTTCAGTTTTTATCACAAGTAGTGCATCCAGCAAAATTGACATCTGAATTACTTAATGAAAACAAAATTAATAAATGGTGTCAGAATACTGTTTACCATAGCCCAGGTGGTGGTGATGGTGGATTTTTTTTTATGATAAGCAACTCACGAAAGAGTGAAACTTGTAATGCAAAAGCATCGTGATTGCCAAAAGTAAACGTAGAACTAGGAAGAAAGCAAGTGTTTATGAACCTTACTTTTGAAGGTTTGAAGATTGTATGTATCAGGGAAAACAGTTGATGGTAGTGTGTTCCAGAGTTTGGAAACTCGAGGAAAAAAAGTAGAGTCGTGATAGGCCGTTCTGTGGGTAAATAGCTTGACCGTGTAAGGATGACACGAGACACTTTGCTTAGTGGTACGAACATAGGTGGCAAAAGGAGGAATTAAAGATGCGAGCTCAGCAGAGCAGTGACCGTGAAAATAACGGTAAAACAAACAAAGGTGTGCTTCTGCACGACGGTGAGAAAGGGGGTGTAAAGAACCGGCGAGGGACGGGTCGTCGATCAAACGAAAAGCTCGCCTTTGAATTGAGTCAAGAAGATTGAGATGGGTTTTAATGGCGCCTCCCCATACGGGTGAACAATATTCCCGAATAGGATGAACTTGGGCCTTGTAAAGAGTTAAGAGTTGCTCAGCGGTGAAGTATTTCCTGGATCGGAAAATAAATCCTAACTTTCTGGAAGCAGCTTTGGCAATATCGGATACATGGTCATGCCAGGAAAGATCGGAGGAGAGAGTAATGCCTAATATAGAGAGCGAATCATTTTTGCATATGTCTATTGATGTCTGCCACCTGTCATTGTTCATTTCCCCAGTCACTTACAAAAGCGCTACATTTTTTTCTGGTAGATACCTTAAATTACTAAAGTAGGAGGTTATGTAAGCTGTTTAGGGGGCCTTCAGCTCCACATGTAACGTGTTGTTACAACTGTATCAACCTTTTTAGAGCAAAAAAAGGCACAAAACTTTGTTTTTACTTTCTGGAAAGGCTATGTGGTTAAAAGTCACATAGGGTACCTTACTGGTGCCATATTTGAGAGTGTAGGTACTATGTACAGCCTAAAATTGTTTACCGTTACAGACAAAAATTGAGATTATTGCAGCCATTGTACACTTCATGTGAAAAACAGTGTATTTTCCCCCCTGCATTTTAAAGAGGTTTAGAATGTTCCAAGGGGTGCAGGCACTCGTACAAATCGTCCAATAATTTTGTGCAGTTATTATGTAACTACTATTATGTTTATAGGCTGAAGTTGTTTGAATTGGTTTCTTTTCCCACGTTTTCGAAGTTGGGAGAACCAGAATTGGATGGTCTCCAAGGCGTAGCTGTGGGGATACGCTCTCTCGGAAGAAGATCGTCGAAGTGGAACGAAGTCCCTCCGGCTCACACAGTCGAATTCCACTAACTGTATTTCACGATTTACGTCGACTCTGCTTTTGAGACGAGTCGAGGAATACTGCAATGTCCCGAAAGACTTCGTTGTGTACGCCATGGTTACCATTATACACTTCTCTGTTGTGGTGTGCAGTTGGCTTACAATGAATGTGTCACAGCTCTTCCTCTGCACACTAAACTATAGCACGTGCCGTAGGTCGAGCACTCTTACTAGATCGGAGGCCGTGGTTTAGACCTGACATTGAAAGAGAAGTAAGGATGTTTGGAATGAAACTGACAGTGCTTTCTGAACACACAAGTTATTGAATTGAAATTTTGTTCTCAGAGAATTATTTAAATGAAAGAAGGTTATATCTCACTGAGAAAATTTGTCTCCCTCAGCGGGGATCGATCCCAGGATCTGTGAAAAGATCGCTAAAATGAGCTGGAGAAAAGGTTCCACAGATCCTGATGTCGCATTAACGCCTACAGTGTGGGTTTAAACCTATTGACACCCCAGCACTGCCTCAACGAGGTAGGATTTATTGTGATTTCCATAAAGATTTAGTTACTATGCTGTTCCGTCAGTCTCGCCTGGATGGAACGACTATTTGACAAAATGCATCTGCATTCAACAAGCAAATCCTAATTTCCTGCCCCGTTAAGTCCTTATTATCAATTTAATACCACCATCCTCGTAAGTTTTACGTTTCCCGTCGCTCGCAGTCATAATCTTCACGAGATGGCATCCGGTTATGTACTTAAATTTTCCCTCCAGAATCACACCACTACACAATTATTCCACACACACATTTCTAATCAATAAAAGTATAAAATTATAATCACATTCATACCTGGAACGTTATCCTTGAATGACACATCAGGCCACTTGGTATAATCAATGCCCGGACTGCTTTTCAGGTCTCCAATTTCGTCATCCGATAGCTTTAGTTTCAACTTTATACCGACAACCACTGTATCATGATTCTCATGTAAAATAAATAACATTAGCCAGCTCCTGTTGACTGTTAATAACAAAATCTTTATTTGTTGGTGTTAAATTAATACAATGTCTACACTAGTTTCCACATCCTACTTTCCACTCTGTGCGGTCATATAACAATTGACTGACGTATCTTCAAACAACAATTGAGTAATCTTTAAATTAACTCTCAGAATATGCACTCCCCGTAAAGCTATTAAACTCCGTACTCTGGTTTAACCTGTTTACGTATTTGGTCACGTTGAACTATGCTAGGCACCCTGTTGGCAGTAATACCTTCCACCAACGTGAAATGGACAACGTTAACCTAAAAAAATTAATACTAATATAAATTAACGCTGCGACAATTCAAACATTGTTTATAAACCATAAATGATAGGCCTTTTCTATAAACGTTCAAAGTGATGACACACCTTGCATTCCTAACAGCTGTTACTAGCAGTTTCGAATAATAAAGCATCCTGTAATCAGTGTTCCAATTCCTTCACGTTAATACTCGCTTCGTGAAGTTTATGAATAAACATTGATTACTTCACCTGTTTATTACATTACTAATCCCCTAGTCATAGGCATTAGATGTGAAAATTATGTAATTACCGTTGCCAATCGATTGTTGACGAAAATTGGTCGTAATGGCTTCGACACAGTTTTCGTGCCCCGTAGAATTTACTTCTTCCTGTTAATTATAAATCCTGAAGTAATTAAATGCTTACCATGTTCATGAAGTGTACTGCTGCTATGGTTATTACAGCTTGTAATCTGTACAGCCATATTCTTCACCCGAACAACCATTTTCCATCGATTTGCCGACTACGCAGTCCACCGACTCCGTGTTCGGACAAGTTCACTCGCCATTTTATTCTCGCTACCGACGCTTCCGACCTCACGACTCCCCCGTCTAGCGGTCGTTCGTAGAAATAATTTCTTGCCATCGTTCAACGGCTGAATGTCAATTTACGCACTGCACTGTTCCTTCGTCACACTTCACGACAAATTCATGCGTAACCCCAAAACAGATATGTGCAATTCATTAATACGATCTTATTCTAGTTGCATTATACAATTAATCTCCATTACATAAGTTCAATTACTAATGACAATACTTTAATTCACCCTGACAAGTCTTTAATTTTCAGCTATGTATCGTTCTACTTCTTGCAATTCGAGTCTGCTTGTTATACTGGGTTTGATCCCCACTGCTGAGGGTGACAAATATAGTCAGTGACATTTATACATCATTCATTTAGACAAGATACTAGTTTGAGAACATGTCCTCGAGGCAGCACGAATTTCTTTAAAAACTCATCGCTCGCCATTAACACACGGCAACACCTAAACACATTGCATTACACTCGCCACACTTGCACATATCCACATACCTTTTCCTAAAAATTACCTTCACTTCTACATATACCATCACTTAAAATAGCATCTTGTTGTTCCACACACACTTCACAATACATACCTTGGCAATGATACGGAGCTTAGATTAATTTGATGCACAACACTGTATTTCGAAGTTGATATATTTCGGTTCACTTCACGTACATATACACAGTCGATGCTTCGACGGATATGTTTTAAATAAATTACGCGCAAGTTGAAGGATGTCATCTGAATAATATATTCAAATAAACAAATTACGTTATTTGTATAACGAATTCACGTAATTCAAAGTAGGTCATTTATATCTCGAATTCTTATAATTCAAAGTATCTAAGTAGCCTATACGTAACTAATAACGAGTTGAAAATCGTTCGAGTCCGCCGCTTGCGGGCCGGTCTCTCGCATCAGCCGATCTGCAAGGCCCCGTGTCGTCACGTGCGAGTATCGCCCAGAGATGAAATGTGATGAATCTTCACTTGAAAAGTGTAAGCTATTGGCTTAGCCCAACATATTTTCTGCATAGCTTAATTTACCGTGAAGACTTAAACATGTCACTCCATAAACTCGTAGTAAAATTTGACAACTCGATATATATCCGGCTGCTTTGACGGGAAGTAATAAACGATCGAGATGGCATCGTATCAAGAACGTTCAAATCTCGTAATTGCTTAAAATCGCTGATAAATAACTATGACTTTTACTAAAAGTGTGACATACCATAGTTGAGCTTTACTAGGCTTGCTGGACATTTTTAACCCCAAATAAATTGATAATACTGACTTGTTCGATTAAGAAACCTTTTAATTCCTAGCAACGAGAAGCACAGCTCACTGATGCCGGAACAACTCTTCCAAAATGAGTTATCTAACCCTCTCTGTCACCTAGACATCCTGTGATTGGTTGACCCTATCATGGCACTTACACTGCAACTACAATGTAATTACTAATTGTGGAATACAATCTATGTGGTTACACATAATATCCTGACAAGGTAGAGTACAAATAAACTTACAATTGGGGTCATCCATATCTCCCTATTTTGATGTTCCTCTCTGCCATATCTGTCACTTCTATACTCTTGACTTCCTCTGTCTCTCTACTTTCATAAAATGCACATTTCAAGTCTTTGTTACTCGTTATTGGCTGGCTACCCTTTGCAAGTCTTCTAACTTACTAAACTGCTGGGGTTTTTATAATTAGCAAAATTCTCGAGACTTCTCATCAACCACACTGAAGGATACGTGAATAGTCATTCTGCTCGTGAAGGAACAGAGATTCGGACGTAAACCTTATTTTTATACTCGAATCCCTGACTTGCTCCGAAGAATTAGTCCAGAAATTTTATCTTGAAATCATTCCAATCTAACACATTGGGTTCAATACTGACTCACCCACCACGTAATTCTTGGTCAAGAACTTCCAGGAAATTGCCATTTCGTCTCTTTCGTGTACCTGATGGACTACATTAAAAAACGTTCCATGTATTTTCCAAAATCTGGTGGGGCTTCTAGAGAATGATGACACTGCTAGCCTGACACCATCTACTTTTCTCTGCAATTCCAACAGTTTGTCTTTATCAAGAGTTACAACTGTATCCCTTGTACATTTTTATTTACGTCTTTCAAGTTTCGCTTATCCTTGCCTTAAATCTGTTCCCCTCTACATTGGTCTTTGAAATCAGTAATGGTTGTCAACAAATCCCCATCTAAATTTTCTTTGAACACTGACAAGTCTCCTACAAGCACAGTACATTTTAATTTCTAATTCATTACTTAGTCCGTGCTTCAGATTGATGAAAATGCTGTTTATTTTACTCTGACTGTTACAGAGGTTTTTATTATTTATTCAGTTTGCTAAAATAAACTTGTTTTATTATTGCCAAAGAAACATTAATTTCAAGTATGGTAATATCTGGCCAAATGTGGTATTAAAAAATTAAATAATTTTTATTTGTTCTTTTATATTTTTGTGTTTCCTGGTCACGTTGTTCCCCCAATTGGTCCCTGTTTTTGGTTGAGTTGGTTACTATTTCAACTGTTTTTAAAGCTGTAAAGTGTTTTGAGCCCTGTGACAGGTCTGGGTATTGACATGGCCACAAAGATGGGAATCAGTTTCATCTGTCATGAGAAGATTGTTTGACACCATTGTCTAGAACATTCAAAACATCCTCACAAACAGTTTTACGGTTTCTTGTGTCAAGATAGCTTAACGTCTGAACTGTAAATATTTTGTGCGGTAGTAATTTAACTCCTCATGCAGTATTTGGTGCACGGTACATTCTTAGTGCACTGGCGTTAGTGCAGAAGCCGTTCAGTGGAAATTTTTCACCCACAATTTCATCATATTGCGGCTAGGAATGCTGTCATTCTGATGAACGTCGAGGTGGCGACAAAATAAATGTCGACTTTCAATAACAGATTCATTGTTTTTAAAAAATGTCTCCACAACAAAGGCAAGATGCCGTGCCGACCCGAGCTCCATACTAACTAAATTACTTTGAGTGAAACAACACTCTCCACTCCAACGGTTGCAGTTACAGCTTTGTTTGAACATCGTCAGGTTCTCTGTCGGACCCCGTACCGTCCTCTTGGTAACACCTACGATGCAGTATAACGACGAACCTATGTATCGTGAGCATTGCCTTGGAAACCTGATGTACCATGGGAGCCGTGGAGATGGTGCTGAACACTGGGCTCATTGATGACAAGCGATTCCATGCAACCCAATCCGTGCATTATTCCTTTCCTCTAAATCACAGAGTGGTGTGACGTCCTCTCAAGGCATGAAAAGACAGAATTTCTGGCCTAAGTGTTGATGTTGAGGCACATATAAGAATTTCCAACTCCTAAAGCAATCCAGTGGCTATCACAGCAAATATAACTGAAAAAAGTGGTCGCAAGGACAGCAACATTGCGCAGTAAGATCCTCTTGCAGCCTTTTACGACACTTGACAGAGATGTGCAATCTAGTGTCAGCCTTCTCAAGGGTGCAGTGCACCAGCCATGTGCAGCATTCTAGATTTGATGGAATGGTGCACCTCCTCATCAAAGTCACCACGACTTTGACACTCTATTTCTGGGTTATTAAGAAACGACTGAGTAACTTAAAAACAACGTGTGCTTATTTCCATCATCTTTCAGGAACCCAGCCCAGTTTTTAGGGATGGCTTTTCAGTCTTAATTTCTTAGCTGCTCTTCTGGAGCAAAGCACACTTCAGCGAGTCAAAACTGTACTCGCCAAAAGTGAGGTGTGGCCTGTGGACTGCTTGGAAGAGCAGACTCTTCACTTAAGGCGTAAATCTCATTCTGTACCTTGAGAACGTGTCGCTTGGCACCGTTCGTGTGAAATTCACAGCTGTGGTGCCATCTACAACAACCGTGTCTTCTTCAGACTGTTTTGACATAGGATTATTCAAGCAGTCAAGGAGGTCAGTGGGATATGTAGGGTTGCCAACCTATTATGGCTGATTACAAATTATTATCATATCATTCAATTCTTACACTTGTGCTGATAGAGAATATGTTTTGCCGTTGTGGATTCCGAGGTTAGTTTCTACTAATCCATGTAACAGGTCAGAGGGCGGAATCTTTTTCGGTGTGATAAACCGTGGCACCGATCGATGCTCCTTTTCAGGAAATCGTACCCCTACAGCTATGCCTTCGAGAGGTTCATTGATCTAAAAAAACACAGGAAAAGACATCAGGACAAGGAACATTGCCCTACAATTACTAAAGAACACAATTGTGCCCTTTCAAGCTATAAGATACCGTAGGCTGACTTAACTACATGAGGTTTTATGGGGTTGCCTACACCTCTTAAAACCTTCTTTAAGGAGCAGTTCGCCCAAAAATCACCTTTCTATTTTATGCTTTAATTATAACGTGCACATTATTTGATGAAGATTTGTCTTTGTCGCGCATCGATTGGCCCAGTGGTTGACGAGATTTAGCACTTAACGAAATACGTGATGACTTCACGACAACCCAAACAGAACAAAGGCTGCAATGACTCCGTGCTCTTCGTGCTGACTCACTGGAGCAAAACAGCAGTTATAGTACGAGGCGTGTACGGAAAGTAAGTACCGTTTCGTTCTACCGCCACCGCAGTGGTAGTGTCGCAGTTCAGCGCTTGCGCACACGTGTCTCTGGTTGATTGTCTGTCCACTGACGCCATTAGAGCCGGATTCTGTTGTGTTTGCATGTCTTAGTGAGCGTTCAAAATGTTTAAGACGATTGCCGACTGTGAAGTGTGTTCTGTAATACGGTTTTTGAACGCAAAGAATGTTAAGCCAGCTGAAATTCATCGTCAACTTGTAGAGATTTATGGTGAAACTGTAATGAGTGATGGACGCACCAATGTTCATGACGAAGCACGGAGTGTTGTCAATGATGGTTTTGTTGCAGAAGTGAATGAGAAAATTCGTGAAAACAGACGGTTCACAATAAGAATGCTTTGTGATGAGTTTCCACAAATTTAAAAAGCTCACCATAAATCTCTACAAGTTGACGATGAATTTCAGCTGGCTTAACATTCTTTGCGTTCAAAAACCGTATTACAGAACACACTTCACAGTCGGCAATCGTCTTAAACATTTTGAACGCTCACTAAGACATGTAAACACAACAGAATCCGGCTNTAATGGCGTCAGTGGACAGACAATCAACCAGAGACACGTGTGCGTAAGCGCTGAACTGCGACACTACCG
The DNA here is from genome assembly GCA_003456935.1 of Machilis hrabei. Classification (NCBI taxonomy): domain Eukaryota; kingdom Metazoa; phylum Arthropoda; class Insecta; order Archaeognatha; family Machilidae; genus Machilis; species Machilis hrabei. The sequence continues at coordinate 70,270 of KZ869172.1, read as the reverse complement.
CTGCGGTGGCGGTAGAATGAAACGGTACTTACTTTCCGTACACGCCTGGTACAAGTGGTTGATGCTAATGAATACCAGTTTAATAAAAACAAAGTAAATACCAAAGTATATAGGCATATAGCACAACTATACTTTCAAAAGTGCAAACAATTATAATAGTGTGTGTGATACAATAATCTTGTTATAAAAAAATTGATGATTTCTATTCCGAGTTNGTTAAGGCGTTCTACCCAACCGATTTCCTTATTTTTTTTAAAATGAAAGGTATTGATGCACAGATTAGGCATCAATCATCGGATATCAGCTAACTTTCACCCTTCTCAAGTTATACTCAAACGCGATTTCCCCCTGTACATTTCTTATGGGAGTTTTTC
>KZ869172.1:54757-65985 GCA_003456935.1 Machilis hrabei | reverse complement strand
TTGTTTAAGAATGAACTGAACATATTTGAAGGTAGAAAGTTTAACATAGTCGAACATATTAACGTTGACGCTTGGCAGATTATGAAAAGCAATGAAACACAAACACAGCAGCAACCTTTATAAAAAACAATTGACTTTTAGTTTTTGGTTGAACTCTAGAACTGCTCACATTTTTGAGCGTGTGACCGTTGTAGAGCGATGTTAATAAGAATGAGAAAATGACAATGGCACGCGTACAATTTAAATGTTAAATATTCCCCGGCGTTTCTTTGCATCAACAATTGCTTGGTATTAAACTAAAGCGTCAAGGTTTAATTTACGAGCTGGATCGCTCTCGATGCTTAACACCGCCAAACCACTTAATCTCACCTCTGATATTAAATACGTCTTTATTAATTTTAGTTTCGAAAATGATCTTTCGGCCGAGGATGATGCTATGGGCAGTGTCAAAAACATTATGAAAGTGGTACACAAGTCAGGAACCAGAAAAAAAATGTCAGTAAAATCACAATCTTTTTTTAAGTATAGTAATGAGCAATGACGTCTCAATTTACCACCCGTTTGCAATTAGTTAGCTTCGTCTACAACCTTGTGAACATTTTCTCACAACTCTTTTAAAGCATTAACACTTTTCTGCAGAAGACTGCAAGCTTCGTCTAATGATACCTTCGGATTTTGAAGTGTTTTAGAGGTGNTATTAATACGTNCCAAGACTTAACTTGTAAAAACACGAGTGTTAAAACGAAGTTAAAAGAGGACATTTGTTTTCGTAGTGCGGTCGCTTCAACTATTTCAGACGTCTTTGTTGACGTTAGTATGATTTTTTAAAAACAGTTCAAAATACTAGTAAAATTGATTTTTATTGCCAACAAGCAATGACTGGTTGGACATAGTCTTTTCAGAGTTTTAGCTTAGCTTTTTTTTCTTAGAAAAATGTGTGTTGTCGAAAAGGCTATGTTTTTTTTTCAAACGCTGCAACAAACAAAATTTTGTAGGATTGAGTGGTGCTTTGTGTTTTTATTACTATTTGAAGGCAGTTTTCTGACGGTGAGGCCTATTTAACTCCAGTTTATCTTCTTTTTGTTCTGTCAGTGCCTTATAATCCTTATTCAAAAGCTGGCATGGGAACCGGACGTCACTCTCAACGTCCCCGGAATAAACCTGAATTAGGATTAACTTATGAAGTGCTACTCTATAATATATAAAGATACAAATGGTACACCACTCTACATTTTCAACACAGAAATCATTAAAAAATACTAGATTATAACACGCCTTGTACTGTTGCACAGTTAGCAGTTCATATCAGTCGTGGTCAATTTTTGTTTATTTGCCACTCGTGTTAGAAGTGGGCCAATGAGCCTATTTGCTTTAACTGGACTCTCTGTATTTAATTGTTGACTAACAGAACGACTCTGACTTCTCATGCGAATAGAAGTGGAAAGAGTTACAAAGCTTTCTTTTGCACCAGATAGTGTTAGAGAACAGTGGAATTTTTGTGATCTTGAAAATTAATATGAACCCGTTTGTCTTAACCCACGGCTTTTTTTTTTTTTTTTCTGATGACACAATCAGTGACTTTGATCCACCGATTAATTTTTTAGGTCAACTCATAGTTCGGTTTTAAATACACGAAAAACATACTTTTAGAGAGAAAATTATATAATTTGTACAAACGAATGATCAGAATCTGGAATGTGGGGTGTGAATGCTGTTTAATTTAGCGCAACGTAAAGCATTTATGAACTCTATCGTGAAAAAAATTACGCATTATACATTAGTTGACCTTTGCAATCTACACAATTCAGTTGCTGTTTTTCAATACCTTTGACCACCAGCATTTCTCGCGAGGCAAGAACCGGTTCTCCTTCCCCCCTCCCTTGTGGTGTGTCTGCCCGTTCAAGAGGAAATGAGGGGGCGAAGGGAGCAAAGCTTTTAGATTTCGAATTCAGAAAAATAAAGACTGACAGCGCCAACTGTTGCTACGAAAAGGAACTAGTTAGTGAGTCTGCTGATTTCGGAGAAGCAAATTTAGTACATGGTGGCGTCTCTAGTCATATATATACTCAATGGTAATAGTGACCCAAAATGCACCTGAAACAGTCGTTTCCCGCGCTCTGACTGAAGCCGACTCTTAACCACCGAAGATATTAGCACGAACAAAGTACTGAAATAAGACAAAAATGAACAAGATGATAAATGACTTCATAACTAAAAACCACTACAAGTATTACACCAGCTATAATGTAACCATTCCCAAATTATATGAACTTGCAAAAATACACAAAAAGTATTGCCCTGTAAGACCTAGAGTAACTTTTCTGGAGCTTCCACTTACAACCTTTCTAAAATCTTGTCAAACATGTTCTAAACACAAACCAGCTTTCCATTAAAAATTATTGAGGATTCAAAACCTTTTTATCTGATATCATTATCCCTCCAAATTTCATCCTCGTCTCTTACGACGACGTGTCGCTCTTCTCTAACGTTTCCGTTCTTCCATAAAAAAAACAGGTGGATCATTATCACCGACCACAACTATTAAATACTTACCGTTCACGCCTACAGTTTACCTTTCAAACGGAAAACAATCAAACCACACATTTCCTCGACATCGTCGTCACTAGACAACTGCCGAACTAAATCTTTATTGAAACTAATATGGTTATTTAGATTTCAAATCCCATCATCCTATATTCCAAAAGTTAAGCGGTGCGACATGCTCTATTAAATAGAGCACGTCGCACCGCTACCCCCTGGGATCGCACTCGCTAATCGGTCTTCGTCGATGAACGTCGCTGCGTACTGACCGAATGGCTGTGGGCTAATTAAGGCGTTACATGTTTTAATTTTATTTCTTATGACGAATCCCATATTCATGTGAACTTTGTGTACCAAATCACTGTATGCATGGAAAGGAGAATAATAGACAGACAGACAGACAGACAAACAAACAACTGCACAGGGGATGGTGAAAATTTTCATGTAGAACACTCACAATAGAAAAGAATAAACAAAATATATTAAAATTCTCTGAATTGGGCACCAGACAATGTTTAGGAGCTGTTCACAAATGTGGTATAAATAACGACTCAGCTAATGGCCAGCCAGTTGCACCAATACCAATTATGATCTTGAAGTTGGTTTTGACTGAGGATCAAAAGTTCTCTCCTTGCACCATTCATTTGATGGCCAAGTTCAACAGAACCGAGTTCAAACTATCGTCAAGGAAAATCTGATTTGGCAACAGCGCTGAACTTGGATCTCTTTAAGATGAACTTTGTCTTCAGTGGCTGAGAATCCAACATGGCCTTTGTTTAGTTTACAACAATTGTTACGATAGAAAAATGGTCAACAAACTTTAGCACTAAGGAGAACACAATGCTACTAGAATTAGTGCAAAATAACATTAAAACAATTGAAAATAAAAAGACTGTAGCTACCACGTCGAAAGATAAAGAAAGGGCGTGGAAAAAACTAGCAGAAGAATTTAATGTGTGTAATGCTTCCAACCAGACATGGAATAGCCTGAGGCTATGCTATAACAATATGAAAAAGAGAGCCCGGCAAAATGCAGCAGACAATAAGGTAGGTTATGTATTACGCTTTTTAACGACTTTTTAGCCCATGTAATATTGCCAAATCTTCTACCAAATAATCATCTGAATAATCTTCAATCATATATTTGTTATTAAGAACTTTACACTGAACAATGCAGATACTTTTCCAACCAAAATACAACAGCTGTGAACCTTGAAATTTGTTGGATCAGTTTTATCTGTGATCTGAACCAAGTTCAAATCTTGATCTGCAATGGCGCAACACTTCTTTCTGAGAACTAGGTTTAACTACGACTTTGAACCGAGATCATTTTCGATCTTCAATGGTGCAACCGGCCGTAACCAGTCCGCCACCGCTCCGTTTACCCTAACGCACGAGCCGAGAAACTTGACCGAAGCCGTGAGCACCGTACGATCGCAAGCTAAACGGCACCCGTGATATACAACCTGTATAACGGGGTCACCTGGCACGAACAGGTGAACCGTCGCAATAAAATGAAACTACAGAAATTTGATAGATTTAAAAAAAAAAAAAAATAGAAAAGAAAAGAAAATTTTAATATACACGAAATACGATGAGTTGAGGTAGGAATACCACAACACGTTAAAACATGGTTGCCACTGGCTCGGACTATCAAATTTACCACGGCTAGCACTTCGCCTGCGAGGGCGGTGGGTCAACTTTAGCATGCAAAAACGCAAGCCAGGGACAAGCATGCCACTAACTCAGAATTAACAGAATTTAAACCAGGCGCCAGGATGTTTAAATTAAAACCGGCGAACATCCACGCCTACTGAACAAAACTATCAAGATTATAACAGTGGCACTGGTGGGGAACATTCCACCTACTTAACATTGGCGACAACGATGAGTAACCATGGCAGGACAGGTAAGGCGTACTGAAGTTACAACAAAGCAGTAGTTTCACTGATATGATTTATTACACAACTGTTAACACCAAAGCATACATTTACATGCGGGAGCTCGATATCACGGCTCCAGAGAAAAGGCAAAAAAATGCTTGTTACATAACGGTAGAGGTGCCTCAAACTAGCACAAGTTCAGTTTGTTTCACTTGGATCACAAAAACTCGAATCGCACGGTGAGGTATATTGGCTGACGCACTGTGGGGGGATGGTTCATAATCATAGAACCCCCATCTGTTTACTCTTTGTACCTGATATAATGCTGACAGACGAAAACGTCGGTTCACACCACAGGAACCACGGTGACGCTAACGGAGTAATATGAGACGCATACTGGCAGAATACGTACGCTGACCCTCAGGTGACTCCAATCGGTAGCACCTCCTGCTACTTCCTCCACAGAATAGCTAGACAGATGACCTTTTCGATCATTAACCAAGAAAGAAGAAGTTTTACTTTAGCTTTTCAATTTCGGTATTCATTATGCAAGTGTTTTTTAATCTCCAACTTTTATATTTTTAATTGTCCTTGACTGTTCAACTTTATACTATTTGTGATTTTAAAGTATAACATCTGAAGAAGAGGATATTAATTCTTGAAATGTAATGTCAAAGTAAAAATTGTGTTAACCCATTTCATTATTTTATGATCGTGTGCCATTAATAACCAATTATTAAACTTTAACAATCCAGAAACCAGGATGAATTCAGTAAAACGATATTCTAGGGTATGAATGCATTGCTTGTGAATTTCCAGATGGTAGATTCTTTTAAAGATTTTTTCTGTAAATATGTTGGACCACCAAGGAAAATGAGATTGTAGGTGTTTCTAGTACAAGGTTTGAAAAGTACATACAAATTATTTACAGTTTGAACTGAATAAATGTGATGTCCAAGATTACAATGAATAATTATCACATGTAATTGTTTCCTTTATTCATTACCTTGAGCATCAAGTGCAGCAGTCGGATACTTGATCCTACACGATGTCTTTGTGAAACGAAATTAATCGGTATACGCTGATCTTGTGTTAAAGATACAAGTAGCCTAACTACATATGGCAGTATTGGTATTGAGAAATGAAACTGAAATGTACGTTTAGAATCTCGGTTTCACAGCCTTCGAGACGACAACCGAGACGGGTAAATACGGGTGCTTTAAACGTGGGAATCTTAGAAATAGGGTAATACTTAACTATGAACTAACGAATAGTGAACGTTTTTTGCCTTTCAGTTCTTCCGAAGTTAACGTTTGTTTTGTTAAGACTAGCTTTGAGTGCATGTTTTTATCTTTTTGTAACTTGCTCATTTAGCTGAACAGAAGATTTTTCTGCTGGGCAATACTTGTCTCTTTTTAGTGTTGATGTACAGTCATTATGAGAATTATACTCTTTTCTCCATTTTAAAGTTAAAGAGTACCAAAGTTCACCATCCAGCTGTATCTGTAGGGCATTCAAAGACATGTTGACATCTTACAGCGATAGGAAGCACAACAGTGTGGTATGAAATAACGACATTAACTGCTCATGAATTTAAAACGCAAACTGCAGAAAGTGGTTCTTTTTAAAGGTCCTTTTAATGCTTTCTGGAATGTCTAGTGAATTTGTGGTTAGCAGACAACACTAAAAAGTGATTGTTTTTCACAAGATTGTTGTTGTAGTTTGCCTGATATTATTTCAGTTAAGTATTTCACCTTCAGAATTTGCAATTTAGCCGTCGCACTTAGTAAAACGTCGTGGTGTTTTTAATACTGAGTTGGAGGTAAGAACCATCTTTCTCTTCTGAAATGTATCAATATGTCCTCCAAAGGAACTTAATAAAGGAATATTCATCAAACACTAAATGATCACTGGAATGTCAATCTTCTTAATTATCATTCATTTCTCTTTTAGAGCACTGGTACCAGTCATGAAGACTTTCTGCTGAAGAAGATTATGGATCTTGAAAGAGAGAATCTAGGTTTGAAGAAAGAAGCTGAATTTCAGAGGCATCAGTATGGACATTGTTTGGACAATGTAGCCAATCAAGTTGTTCAGGCGTTATTGGCTCAGAAGGTAAATTTAAATTTTGACTTTTTTTTTTCTGTTTTATGCAGACAGAAAGTTTATGTACATTTAGTACAGCTGTTGTACCTTAACTTTGGATCACTGGGTTCAAAACTCCAATCCACTCAATTCTCTTACGTCTAACTACTGCCAACATCATTTGAAAAACCCCACAGGTATTAAAACAATAGTAATTCTTCTCGTAACAATTTTATTTATTGAAAAATGAATATTCCTCACATCTTGTTCATTTCTCATCACTACATGATAATAAACAATTTTCACATTTACTACACTACCCGCGGCGATCGAATACAAAACCCTGATGGCAAAGCCGGAAATAATGCACGGGGATTTCTGTTCACGAAACTGCACTTTATTCTAGACAAATACAATGGCAAATCCCAACCCACATAAAATGCATACCTGCCCACATAATTACAACCCCACAAAACCCTGAAAGCACGTTTGTTTTGCGTAAATGTCCGACGCTAACGTGCGTGGAATTTATTTTGTTTATAGGCAGGAACTTGAATTTAAAATGCACACTGCTTCCGATAGGTACGTCGAAAAGTCTATTAAATGTCGAATCCTTTCGAGGTCTCTGGTAACCGATGCGTGTGATTCGGTCTTACCGTTTTCTGTAGCCGTCTTTGGTTATTTATAAGTCGGACGATAAATTTCACTGGTCGCGTGCAGTCGATGCCATGCCGACGCTATTAATTTTTAACAGGTCGTCGGTGATATAATTAGGCTATTTTAGGTAAATTGAACGTTAGGCTTAAATTTGAAGAAATCGGTACATCTGTCTAGTTTGACAGATCCAACAAGACTCTCTCGGATTCACCAAAACTACTCGTATCGTCGTCCTCGGCTTCGTACTCTTCTCTGCTGTTTTCGTCGACTGGCCGACACTGTGTAGTATCGCTACGCTCGATTATTGTCGTCGTTACCTTTTCCACTTCGTTTCTAATTAATCATCAGTAGTTCGTTAGAGAAGTCTATATTTCGATAAATGCACGTGCTGAACCGAGTTCAATTTGAATAAATTGACGTTACCAAATCACTCCGTCATAACACGCTTTGCTTCGGGCAACTCGAGGCCCTCCTTTTAAATACAAAAGAAATGGCGTTTCCTAATTTACGTGAATATTCGTGGTTAAAACTTGCCCTATTTATTTAATACTCCTTTAAAACCGTAGAGCGACCCTTTTTTTACTAAAATATAATACAATCCCTTTATAGTCTAGAATTATCCCTACTAATGATTTCGTGCAACCCATTTCACCCGTATTACCTGTTAGACCTGTATACCCATATATTTTGGTATTGAAAGTAATGGGGAATATATTACACATGTGTCTATAATTTAATACTAGGTTCTTTTATTACTAATTAGCTTAAGTACAGCTTTTTACCATGGGCAAAAATCAAAGTAGTTTCATTGTGAAAATGTGGCAAGGGAGCTTGATATCATTTTTTGTGATGTTTAAATTTTAGAGTATAAATTTTAATNTACAAAGGCCTACTGATGCAAAGTTGCAATTTCATACTTAGGTTGTTAGATCGGTACATTCTAAAGAATGTGTATTTTTACACAAAATTATAATTGTAAATGTCAATTAAAATTATTAGTATTTTCCATTAACAATTTGAGATTTGTTGCAAAGGAACGAAACCGTGTCCGCCTGTTTACGTATATTTCCGTAGATAGGGGTTGTTGTAGGGTATTTGGGTTCCTGCTACCCGACCCATTATTACCCGTTACTTTCAATACCAAAATAAATGGGTGTACAGGACTAACAGGTAATATGGGTGAGATGGGTTAAATGAAATAAGATATTTTCAGTAGGCCTTTTTTTACTTGCACAGATAATACTTTTAAACAGGTCCCCCCGAGGAGTTTTCGCCTTGTTGTGGCGGGGGGAAGGGGGGGTGTCTTGTGTGCTCCGATGACACATACCAGACAGGCCAGGAGCGAGAAGCCAGACAAAGAAAAACTCACATGTGTGCTTGTCTGTGGTGTCTTTAATGTCTGCATTTCTTCATCATTTCATGTCATCCATCACTCTCATTTTGTATATAAAATTTAAAAAAAAAAATTTCTAAGCCAAGGTATAAATGCCTAGGGCTGGATGGCACTGGAAACGATGTCTGCAGTATGCAGGTGTTGACCTCTTATTTCTTCACTACTCTTGCGATTATTACGGCTTTTATTTTCTCCCCCAATAAGTGTAATGTGTATTTTTATTTAGTCATTGAAAGAACAAGTGAGGAATGTGGGTTTAAAAATGTCTCTCCATTTTTAATTCATAAAGCCTTGACTGGTATATGTGGTGAAACTATTCAAATTAAAAAAAACTCAGAGATGGCAAACTGCTAATTACGGCTAGCACGGCCAAACAGTCCGATAATCTCCTCAAAACTAAAACTTTGGGACCGTATAATATTAAGGTCAGTACCCATAGATCCTTAAACTTCTCCAAAGGAGTTATAAGCTGTAGACCTGGATGAGATAAAAGAAGAACTAAATGACCAGAAGCTGACAGACATAAGACGTATTCAGGCGAGACGAAGTGGTACTCTCGCACCCACATTCAAGAAGATCGACTTCCCTGAATACGTGAAAGCTGGCTTCCACCGATGCAAAGTAAGGCCGTGCGTTGTTTCCAATGTCGGAAGTTTGGTCACACTTAGAAATTTTGCACCTCTCCTTCCATTTGTGTTAAATGTGACCAACCTACACTACACCAACTGCAAAAGAAATCACCCAGCCTGGTCTAGAGATTGTCCTAAATTCAAAGAAGAGAGAGCTATCCAGGAAATCGGCACCATTCAAAAAGTCTCTCTGGCTGATACATGATGCAAATTTCAATCCACTGCACCTCAGAAACAGCAAAGCACCTTTTCATCAGTCCTAAAAGCACCTGCACCAAAAGTCACTGCGACAACACAAACAGCACAAGTCTCTGTCTCCACCCAAACGCCTCTTCCTGGACCACAATGCACTTGTTATCATAAACAGTCCGTCTCAAAACCTTCGTCTTCACCTTCTACATCAACAAAAACAAAAACATACACTGAAACCGAACCACAAATACCAAAGTCACCCATTAAAGACACCGGACAAACAGCAAATAAAAACACCACCCCAAACACCCCGACGTATAATCAAGGCTCCAGATCCTCCCCAAAAGCGAGAGCATTCTCGCTCTCCTGTAGGAGGATCACGTTCTCGTACACTGTCGTTAACATCCGACGTGATGGATAGTGATCGTCCCATTGCTACAACTTTTAGGAAGCCACCGAGGTAAAGCTTCCTACTTTTAATACTAATGGCTTGTTTACCGTGGAACTATAATGGTTTTAAAGGGCACTATCCAGAGATTCAGAAGCTGATAGCAGGCTTCGACCCCGCAGCTTTGTGCTTATCCGAAACACACCTTCGAGACACCGACCAGAACTATCTCGAACACTACACCACCTACCGCGAGGACTATAAACGGGGTAACTCTGCGTCTGCTGGGGTCCTACTAACTGTAAGATCCCAGTTAGCATCAACTCCAATTCCTCTCACTTCTACACTTAAAGCAGTAGCAGCCAAAGTTTTCCTCTCACTCATGGTCACACTCTGTTCAGTATTTCTCCCACACAACACAGATGTTTCTTGGAGAGAACTACTTGCCCTCATGGCGCAGCTACCCACCTTTTCTGATTGTGGGCAACTTTAACGCTCATAACTCGCTACGGGGCTCAAATTATGATTACCCCTGTGGCATCTTACTTGCCGACGTAATAACAGCAGCAGATCTGACTATACTCAATGATAGTTCACACACTTTACTCAGCTCTGGATATGCAGCCCTACGTTAGTGTGTCACTTAACGTGGAACGTCCACGACAACCTCTGTGCAAGTGACCACTATCCACTCATTCTCCATTTTTAAACCAGGGCTGCAAAGACACTAGACATCCGAAATGGAACTTCCGCAAAGCTAACCGGGATCTTTACCGCCAACACATTGATTTACCAATAGACCAGGAACACCAAGCAATAGACCAATTAGTACCAACCGTCACGAATAGCATCATTAAAGCAACCTTGTCTGCTATATCTCGCACGTCACCTACAGCTAGACGTCGTCCTGTCCCCTGGTGGACAGAGGTATGTGCAAATGCTATTCGTACCGGAAAAGAGCGCTAAAACAATTCCAACTGCACCCCACAGAACACAATTTCATAAACTTCAAGAAATTCAGAGCCAAAGCCAGATGCAATATCCAATCCTGGACGATATACACTACCAACTGATCCGTCATCTCACACCTGATTCACTTAGATACTTGCTGCACTTTTACAATCGGATCTGGGCAGAGGGGGTCTTTCCTCATTCTTGGAGACATAACTACACTCTATAACAAAAAAAACGACGCACCAATGAAGGAGTTGTCCGATGGAGACAAAAATTGGTGGATAGGAAGATTATGTACAGAATAGAAAATGATTAAAATTTCAGAAAAATTTAATGATTTATTTCAGAGTTACAAAGTAACGAGCTCAATAAGGTGTTGACCCACCTCTAGCCTGTATGCAAGCTGCCACACGACGTGGCGTAGAGTGATAAATCTCCCTGATGGTCTCCTGCGGTATTTCTTGCCAAATTTGCTCCAATTGTCGGGCTAGGTCATCAACATTCCC
>KZ869172.1:20794-47847 GCA_003456935.1 Machilis hrabei | reverse complement strand
CCGTTGAAACCAAGAGCAGCTGAATGTTTTACGTATTGTTGGTTTATTTTTAGGTTGCATCATCAGTTTGTGAGGACCATATAATAAGTTAGGGTGTTTTTATAACCTTATTCTGTTTAAATAAAGACCTGGTATGTAAAAAGGAGATAAGCTAGTAGGGGTGGTATTTCACAATGAGATTATTCTTATAGTTTCAGACTACACTAACAGTCTGTTCAACAAGAAAGTGTCCGGCATAATTTTGAAAGAAGTCACCACAGCGCCATCTGTCATAGGTTGTTCGTAACTTCAAACTATGCTCTTTTGCACAGTGTACAGTTTACCGGCACGCTGAGTTACTGTTGCTTTAATTTGTGCATTTTTAAACGAGTGCAAAATATCTGTAGCGTTACGAGGCGGTGTTCCTAGGGAATCGTCCAAAAAGACCGAAACGGACATTCCCGGCAGCTTAGGAAGTCAAATCATTCGTGTAGAAGTGGGTAAGAAGGTATTCGGAGGTTGGGAATGTAGACGATCTGCCGGAGAGGGGATTTTTCGTGCGACGCCGCCGAAGCAGGAGAAAGCGATCTTGCGTCTCTTTCGGAAGTTCCATAACCTTATTTTGCGTTAGACCCAAATTAAACTGCGCTAAAAGGAACTTAACATTGCCCTAAATACAATCAGAAGTCGCCTGCCTCAAAAAGATGTGTCATTTCGGTCTACCATGAAGAAACCGTTATTGTCAGAAAACATGCGACAAAACGACTTGCGTAGGCGTGGGAAAATTGAGGTCGAGATTGAGACAACGTAAACTTTACGGACGAATCATACTTCTGGGCATGGTCTCCCCTATCGAAGGCCTGGTCAACGAATTATAGCAGGATTCTTCAGCGCACAGTGAAACACCCTGTAAAAATTTATGTTTAGGGGTGCTTCTGTAAATGCAGTTTTGGTTGTCTTTTCCTGTTTAAAGACAATTTAAATGCAGAGAAAATGCATAAAAAAACTATTTATTGAAGTCTGCTGAAACGTTTTTGGGTGCAGACAGAAGGAGGTGGGTGCTACAGGAGGATAACGGCTCAAAATATCGCAGTAAATTTTGTAGTGAATGGAAACAAGAAAATGGCATCACCACGATGGATTGGTCTGCATCGTCTCCAGATGCAAATACCATAGAAAATGTGTGGTTCTACATGAAGATAAAAGCTCAAAGGAAAGCCAATCTTTACCCTGAAACAGCTGTCACTGAGGATTAGGAAAATATGGCGCTCTTTGTCTGGTGAATATGCTGAAAACCTTGTTGAAAACATGGCAAAAAGGTGCCAAACCATAATCGATAATGGAGGCGATTGGACTACCTACTAGGTGATTGTGCAATAACCTATAACATCTACTTTCATTTAAAAACAAAGTTTAACCCTAACTTTAATTTCTTTCAGATTATGCTGGACACTTTCTTGGTGAACAGACTGTATAAATAAACTTTACTAATAGCCATTTTTTTGTATATGTGTAAAGTATGTTGAGTTTATAATCTACTTTAGAGATAGCTAGGCCATTAGGGTTAAGTGTAGTTTTGTTTTTTGTAGTTTTATAAACTTCCCCTGATATACTTTTGTTTTAGTGTAATGCATGTGGAGTTTATAATTTAATTTAGAGCTATAAGGATATAATAAGTTTGGTTTTTATAGCTTCCTACTTTCCAAATATAACTGTAAAATGTCTATGCCATGCCTTTATGTAATACATATTAAGTTTATAACCTACTCTGGTGACAGAGGGGACTACTAACACTCTACAAACATGACTACAAAATCTCCATGTGATGTATGCCACATTTATAACCTACGTTTGTGCTAGAGGACTACTAATATTTTACAAACTTCACTATAAACTTTCGTTGACATACTTTTTGTGCACTGTATGTTACTCCTACAGCATAGTTTTGTGTTAGACAGGCTAAAATCACAGTGATAAAAACTAACTTCATTTTCTATAGCTTTATATTTACCAAACTTAACTATAAACATTTTATGCTGTGCTTTTCTTTATGTAATGCATATTATATTTGAAGCCTACTTTAGGGTTTGTGTAGCTAGAATAACAAAATGTATTTGTTGTTTCTATAAACTTTCCTTGCTATGCATTTTTTTTTGTTGAGCTTATAATCTACTTTCGTGCAATAAGGATGAAGCACTGTTTTGTTTCTATGGCTTTTATATTTTACAAACTTAACTACAAGGCTTCTTTTGGCACAGTTATAGTTAAACATAACAACGTACAAGTCATGTGACAATGTATTACATTTGTAACTGTTGCTGAATACATGTGTATGCGAGTTTCTAAATTACATTAAAGCTGGTTTCACATAAAGCGTATTTAGGGCATTTTACAAGCGTTGCGTTGAGCTGGCGTCAAAATCAAACTCGGGGCGAGCGGGTTTCTTTTCATATAAAGCGTTGCGCCCATCGCTTGGGCTGCATACGTCAAACGCCATGCTTTTTTGAGCGTTCGGTGAATTCAACGCTAGCCTTGCGGGAAACGGACGTCGACCAATCACGACGAACTTCGTGAGAGACGTCAGCTGCTAAGTGTCCACGACAACTCGACAAGCATGGCGTCGACCACATGATTAGATGTCGGACTAGCTTCTGTTGTTTTGCAAACGAAATACACGAGTCCCACCTTCGCTTTGTTGTGTATTATGGCAACAACTCAGCATGGAAAAAAGGCAGAACTGGTGAGTCTTGTATGTTTTTTTTAAATAAGTGGTTAGCTTTCCTCTGTCAACTTGTCAAGTCACTCGCTCAAGGGAAGGGGTAGTAAGCGGCATTTGTGTTTTGAAAGTTCGGCTAGGCTAGTTAGTAACATTGCAAGTTTTAGTTAAGAATATATTGAACACAATAATAATATGTTCTCTTCATTACTGAAGTAAGTCTTAAATGGAGAAATTTCAGTTGTAAATGTTAACAATTTAGCTAAAATGCTCAGCCCTTTAGGCCTGATTAAGTTATGACCTACAACAACAACAACTTATGTGGGTAGCATATCCTTATATATTGAAGTATTAACACTAAGCTAGGCCTACGAGGATGTAGGCTTTATTAACAGAGACCACTTAAGGCAGAAGGGGGTTTAAATTGTACTGAAAAAGGTGCTATAGGTTGATTGACAGTTAAGTCTACCTGGTAGGGGATAACCTACATATTATAATTTTACAGAACTGTGCATAACTTACTAGACCTACAAGCAGGCAATTTATTACAAATACTAATGAGGCCCGAACATATTTATTCTTGCTGTTAAATGAAACCGATAAGTGTCAACTAATCATAACAGTAGTTTTTTATACAAACAAGGATTAGGCTTTCACTAGGAAACACAATTAGTTACTTTAATACATACAAAAAAGCCATAGTTAGCATAAGTAATAACAGAGACAAAATTGGTATGGTCTCATTTGATGACCGGTTCCATATGGCATTTGACACCTACCATGTTATACAGAACTGTGCACATTGAAGCTAGGTACAAAGCACTTACAATGCACCTATTACAAACTCGCAATTTATTAATTAGCCTATAAATAGTAATTAACAGTTTTATACTTGCATGAAATAAAACCAGTAAGTAAACACAGGGTTAAAATGACATTTATCGTGCAAACAAAGACAAGGCCATCATGGGAAAGCGTAGTTAGTTGTTTTAAAACCTACACGAATGCTTTAGTTAGGTAATATGCATCCATATGAATACTGGGTGTCAAGTGTGTGTAGCTTGATATGATGTTACACTGCATGGAAAATGTACGTGCTCAGCTGTTTGATGTTTAAGGTCACAATCAGTAAGTTATCTTATTTAGCTTAGGAGTGCTTTCAACTCTAACAGCTACACACAACTAAGCATTAAAGTTTTGAGAAGACTACTTACATGTGTAAATACTCTGAAATTTATTTTGAATGTCTGTATTGCTCTAACCAGTCTGAGAAAGGGAACAGTCAGCAGTGCAACATTCATGTTAACACACCATAGGGCCTAGTGCTTTTTTCTCAGTTTCCTGAGGGAATGATTCAGATAAATGCTGGGTGACAAAGCTGACAGTTGTTAACATGTATGTTGAGCTGCGGATCATGCTGTTTCCTGGACTGATTAGAGAAAAAAAAAACATTCAAAATAAATTTCAGAGTATTTAAACATGTAAGTATTGTATCTGTAACTTTAATGCTTCATTGTGTGTAACTTTGAAGACTGATAAGCNNNCCTNAGCTAAATGAGANAACTTGGATTCTATAACTTTAATATGAACTGCAGTGAAAGGCATATATCCCAGACCTACGTAGTTCATATTTCAGAACACAAATGTGACTAACATTACCCTGAGTTGTGACTGTTTGACAGAGTGTAGCTAAGCACTTTTTTTTAAATAAAAGACTTGCCTCTCATCTGTTCCTGTATTTCATTTATCTCCTCTGCAAAAAAAAAAAAACAACTGAAAATCACTGCCCCATCCCCCTTATTTAAGGAAGATCAGCTGCAGTTTCCCCATATCCCTTCCTAGTTCATAGTTGGGTTGGCGAATAGTGAGTGGTGTATTAGGGGTGCGGGCGCTGTTGTCTTATCTATGGGTAAGTTAAGGTCGTCTATGACACATAAGTTTGTATTTCTGTTACTAAAGGAAACTTTGTGAAAGGATTCACATACTGGATACAAAATTATGAGAAGTACTGTACCTGTTAAGTAAACATGACAAGTCAACATTGCNCACACGCCTAATACGTCACTCACCATTCGCCACTGCTCTGTAGCCAAAGTGACATAATGTCTGGCTTCTTTAAAAGAAGGGTTCAGCTACCTCAGCAACAGCTCCAAATATCATGTGGGTTTTGCCCACAACCAAAAGAAGAAGGGTAATCAGGTTTAGACAAATGCAACATAAATGTGCAGTGACAGTTGAATAGGTTTTCTCAAAGTGGTACCTGAATTATGTTTGGGTGATGTCTTAAATACTGACTACTTAAGGCAGAGGCTGGCATAAATTGCAATCAAAAATATGCTAAAAGTAATTTGATGCTTACCATATCATACAGCACTGTACATATTAAGCCAGGTACAATTTCAGTACTAGTACAACATTACACTTTATTGTAAACAGTTAAATGAAACCACTAAGTAAACTCAATATTACAATAATTGTTAAGTAACACTAGGATGTATATCACTCCAACACCAACTAGGACTATAACCTGCTTGGACTAGTGGTAAGCACAGCGTGCTGTGGCCTGAGAGGTTGTGGGTTCGTATAATGCGTAAGGCATGGATATTTGTGATGTCCATTCATCTTCATTAATCACAATAAACGTTGTTCATTATCCTTAAATGACCCATCAGGTCAGGGCCGTCGCAAGGGTTTGCAGGGCCTGGCGCGCGAAGTTACGCGGGGCCTTGTCAGGTTTAAAGTGCACGGGAGAGGGGGGGGGGGAGTGCGGAGGCAACCCAACGGTAACAGTGTTTGGTTAGCGACTTTTGTAATGTACGGAAGGGAAAGTGTTGTATGAAAATGTTTAAGGTTTTATTTAAAAATAAGCAGTATTAGATTTAACAATTCTTTTTATTGAATTTCTAGTTTTCAAACAAATCTTATCTTAATAGCATACAGTCAAAAATGTGAGGGGCGGGTTGCCAATGTTGAGGGCGGCCGCGGGACCTTACGAGCGCGGGGCCTGGCGCGACTGCTCTGTCCGCGCCACCCTCGCGACGGCCCTGCATCAGGTGTCAATAGGCCATTAAATGCTACATATCACCAACTAGGAAGCACAATAATTTAAAACTGTATATAAAAGCTGTATTTAAGTAATAATTGAAAGAAGGTTGGACTGATACTATGGTTACAACTGAACTATCTGTATAACTAAAGAGTCCTAGTTGAGTCAAACTATCTAGACATCATAGTGCAACAGCGGTGGCCAGTGATTGAGCTTTGGTGAGGCACAACACCGTTGCCCGATCTGGCAAGTAATGTATAATGTCTATAACTAATGAATTTTTTTTTTTTTTTACATTACAAACATACCTGAAGTTGTCATGGTTACATGAATACTTGTACTTAATATACTGTACAGTTTCAGAAAAGTTGATGTGACAACCTCGTTGGGCCTCACCAAAGCGCAAGCACGAGCCGCCACTGTAGTGCAAGCATTGATTTATTATATCGGATGGTAAAACATACAGTTAGTTTAAAGATTAAAAATGGTAATTATTGCAGCTAACAGGCAACTAACAGAAACATTTTTATAAAAAGGTAGCCTACTTGTTAAGCAAAAATACACTGCCTATTGTTTTATACAGAAGCTGCACATTAAAAATTCTGGCTATTATAGTGATCAGTTGGCAGTGTGTGTAGGCCTATATTGAGTTAGATGATGAGCAAAGGTGTAGAAACATATTTGTACATTTTCTACAGTGCATGCATAACTATTGACTGCTGAGGGAATACTGATAGTTTTTATTTCTAGGCTACAATTAAAATGCTAACATAGGCTTTCGGCTCAAAATAGCTCAACTTTTTCACTAGGCCTCCATTTGTTTTGTTGAAGCTGTTAAGTGAAAAATTTCAGAAGTGTTACTCATAATGTGCCCTATTCCATGATGCATTAGGTTTTTTTCGGCTCATGAAATAAATGTGTATAAACAGAAAAATCTTAATACAAGCACTATATAGAATTATTCGTGATGTAGTCTGCTAGTTTGAAGTGTGCACAGCACAATACTTCCAACTTTAGGCACAGTGCGTTTACGCGTTACTGCTATTTTATATTTGTTTTTCTTAATTCAGGTCCATAGGAAATGTATGGATATCATTTTTGGTACAACCTAATGTTGCACACCCAGACGTTACTTAATTAAAAAGAAATTAGAGTATAATGCACGGGTTTAACTTTTGGTTACATGCGGTTGGGTTTGGCAGTTCTCTTCGCCGCTCAGATGTTCCGTTTTATGTATAAAAAAAAAAGCGGTGGCGTATGGTAAGATGCGTTCCGCTTTCGGAGAACGAGCGGCCACCCTTTTCGCTTTAACGCAACGCAACGCTTTCCAAGCAGACGTGGGCGCTTTTTGTGAAACCGGCTTAACCCCATATAAAATGAAACTAAATACATATAGTTTAAGATATACCATACTCCCCTATAAATTATAATGGATTTTCCCATACATAACAAGCTACTGCGCATGCTCGTAGTTTTTCCAGAGGGTATATAATTTGTGTGTAGATACCAAAATCTTCACGACACGATACATATGCTGCTACTAGAGTTTAGTGTCAGTTCTGTATTATTTACAGCAAACTTTATTTGAAAAGTCAAATTTTTTTTTCTCAGGAATTTTAGCCTGAAACAAGGTAAGCTGAATGTGTCGTGTGTAACAGTACACGTAGTTAATTTTTTAACAAGTTTCGTATACATGTAAACCCAACTTTTATATTACAATATGTATATGTTTATTTTATGTGATAAGTTAATAATATAGGACACAGGCGATTCTTGAATCGTGCAACAAATACATCATACTCTCAACAGAAAAGTTTATATATGCCAGAGATACCCAACCTACATACAAGTGTGAGGTCTGTCATGTCATCTGTTTTAGAAAGGATAGCTTAATGAGAGGCCTCAAGACCCTGTTGAACACCAAAATCATCCAGATTCAAGAAACACCTTAAGCAGGAGGTTTGATGAAACATTCAAATCAAGAAGAGGCTCCAGTTACTCTTGTGAAAAAAACATGCAAGACAACCAGATTCCTCTGCACTTCACGGAAATGCACAAATTTTTAAGCTAGGTGGTTCAACCAACGATGAGTTACACCAACACCTAACATCCTTAAGTAGATGGGCATTGGATATTATTACCGAGCAACTACAAACAAAAAGGGGGCTCAAATGGTCAAGTGTGCGACTGTCACCTTTGAGAAAGCATTAAAAGAGGATGAATTAAAAACCAGTACATCTGCTTTGAAGCTGAAACAGTGCTTCAGCCTGAAACCATTATAACCCAGCTAGCTAGTGTAGTTGAACAGATAACCTGTCACTGTGTTAATTTAAAGTGGGCAAGATCAAATTGGGTATAAAAAAAAAAAACAATAGCGTAGAATTAAAGATGGTAACATACAAACCGCTTTATGGATTGTCACACATACCAACGCCGTTAAAGATTGCCAATACTAAAAGCGTGGTGAATATTAAAAATGACTACCAATGGAGTATACTTGCATCTCTTCACCCCGCAGAACGCAACGCAAACCTTGTAAGGAGTTACAGTGCCCATGAATACACTGTGAATATGGAAGGAATAACATATCCAGTAAAAGTCTTTCAAATCAATAAATTTGTAAGACTGAACATTATACCGGTGAACGTGTTTGGCTACGAAAAAGAGATATTTCCACTTTACATCTCAGACGAAAAGGCAACACCCTTAAATTAACTGTTCGTTAGTGACAGTACAAAGAAGAACTAAATTCTCATAAAAAAACACTGCCATCTTTTATTACAAAGCATGATGGAGAAAGCTACTACTCTCAGCGATGTCTTCACCATTTGTCCCGTCAAGAACTTC
This sequence comes from Machilis hrabei, assembly GCA_003456935.1. NCBI lineage: Eukaryota > Metazoa > Arthropoda > Insecta > Archaeognatha > Machilidae > Machilis > Machilis hrabei. The sequence goes on along the minus strand of KZ869172.1, from coordinate 39,259 downwards.
TGGATGAACACTGGACGTTATGCAGTCAACATATAATCCTAAAAAATTCAATGCCAACAAAAGACGACACAACGTTACATTTTAAGGATCGCCATTTTCAACTGAGGACTCCAACACCGACTTTGAATGTTTCAACGAACCGTACCAATTTTGTCAGCCTGACGACACATCTTTCACAGAGCACAATCCATCAGGATACTGCTACGTTGTCATGGGTGAAGATGGATTGTTAGTGAAGAAACCAGAAGTATATAGTTGGCCCGATGTTATTGCAAAGTTTATATCCGGTTTACTGAATGAAGAAAGTTACATCACTGAAGCCAAAAAGACGGCAACACCAATGAATTTAACAGATGAACAACAAAGCAGCGCCACCAAACATGCATTTCTCACATATGTGAAGAGTTACTAGGTCAGGATAAAGTGAGAGAGAGATCATTGTCATATTATAGGACATTACCGTGGAGCAGCCCACAACAAATGCAATCTTAACCACCACTTTGCAGACTTCATTCCAGTTTTGTTCCATAATTTAAGGAGCTATGATGCTCACTTCTTTATGTCAGAGCTAGGTTCTTTTCCTAATAAATGGATTTCATGTATACCCAACAATTTCGAAAACTATATTTCTTTTTCACCGGGGAATTTATTATTAATTGACTCGCTACAGTTTCTCAATGCCTCATTGAAGAAATTAGTACAAAATTTGTCTTTGGAGGGCAGAGAGAAATTTGGAAATGTTCAACAACAATTCCAAACCAACAACCAGATTCAACTTCTAAGAAAAGGTGTTTTTCCATACGACTACTTATCAGGTCCAGATAAGTTTAAGCAAACGCAACATCTACATCAAGAAAACTTCTACAACCGACTAATAGAGGAAGAAGCGTGTTCAGACTCTGATTATGAAGTGTTGAACACATTTCAAATACTAACCCAGGGCGATTATCATGATTTATAAATGGCACGTGACGTGCTTCGACTCGCAGACGTGTTCGAAAACTTTTGCCGTGTATTGCGTGATTATTATTCTTTGGAGGCTCTTTATTTCTACACAGTGCCAGGACTTGCTTGGAAAGCATGTCTAAAAATGACAAAGGTGAAGCTGGAGCTATCCACAGACCCTACAATGAATTTGTTCTTTGAACAAGGAATAAGAGGCGGGATATCAATGATATCCCATCAATTCTTGGAAGCCAACTTCAAAGATTCACTGAAATACGACCCAACAAAACCTTAAAAATACATTATTTATCTCGAAGCTAACAATTTGTACGGATGGGCCGTATTGGAATACGCACCAGTCGACGGCTTCCAGTGGATGACACGACAAGTGTTACACAAACAATAAAGGATGAAGTTTTAGAAGTAGACCTCGAATACCCGAAGCAACTTCACGATATCCACAATGATTATCCGTTTGCCCCCGAAAACATTACAGTAGTTAGTTTCATGGTTCCTCAGTTTTCACATAATATGATGGAAGAGCTAGGAGTACAGAAACTAATTCCCAACCTACACAATAAAAGCAAGTAGGCTACATCCTTCATTACAGGAATTTAAAACAATGCATGAAACTCAAGACAGTCCACAGAGGGGTAAAACTTGCACAAACACCAATATATTGAGTTTAACACCCAAAAATGTAAGGAGCCAACAAACCATTTCGATAAAGACTTCTTTAAATTGATGAACAATTCCATTTTGGGAAAAACAATGTTGAACTTAAAGTAAAACTTTGATTAACTGTGACAGTCAGGACCAGGACCAGGACAAGGACCGTGAGGGTTAATCAAATAGACAGATAACAGAAATACCCCAAACAACAACAAACAATATAGTTTTCATTAAGTACAGTATTGTTATGTGAACTTACGCTCTAGATGTGCTGCATTCAAATTTTTAAATAGTCTGTTGTAACGGACCTTTTTATTGGCCCGTTACATGAATTTCTTTAGGAATTATGCAAGGTTTTCATTTCTCCTCCTCCACAGGAATCGTTCGTTAGAATTATATTTTTTTCTTTTTTTCGTTCCTTTATTCGACATTTGTGAGGTATGTGATGGTCTCGTTTGTTTGGGGTGCGTGTTACATGATCGCGCGATCTTTTGTCCACGTTAAATGTTTTGGATGTCGAAATATTATATTTTGCTTTTTCTATTTTTGTGTGTGTAGATTGGTTTGTTACCTGATTAGCTTAAAATCGGGGTAACTGTGTTTTCTTCATTTCAAATATTCTTACCTGCACCATATCCGAGACACTGCTTCCGTTGTCGATGTTGGTACAGTGGGTGAACGCCCTCTGACGGTGATTGGATGGTCGTTTGGTTAGTACCTTAGTAAGCCACAGTGCAGCGCCAAATATTTACATCTGCGGCGTGATATATAAGGAAGTGCTTTTAGCGTTGTCCTCGCTTCGAAGCGAGTCGCGTCCGATCTTATGGTAAGTTCACGTTCCTTTTGTTCTGTACTGCATGAATTCTAAGTTGTGCTAATACTGATTTTATCTTCTAGGGTTAGTAGTGCTACGTTTAATAATTTAAAGTAACATCTTTTGAACGCGGTTTGTACTATAGTTTCCTTAAACGTTGACGTGTAGTGTGTATCGGGTATAAATTCCTGATGGTCGTTCGGGAGAGACGGTAGTTGCTTTGGTTTGCTCGTGTTTCTTCGAGCTATACTATGGGTTTCTATGACCGTGGCTTAAATGAAAGCGACACGAGTTACCAATTCCGGTTATTGTCCCTTCAGGACTGGGTAGCTTGATGTACACTGATTTGGTTAGAACACAGTTGTCTATTAGAAGGAAGGAGTGTGGCACTCCTTGTGACCATGCTTTTGATTGTACAGATTGCTAATTAGCCTAGTGTTGACTTTAGTACGTGTTTACTGACAAGTAGAAAATAGTACCGCCTTTTTGCGTTCCGAAGTATAGGCAATTACGAGGACGCAAATTGGACAGAACGTTCAATGTTGTGAGCTTTAGTGCCGATCATTTCATTATGTGCGGTTGGAATTATACTGTTGTTAAATTATTATTATTTTTCAATTGTACGAGGCCCTTGCTTTGGCGATTGTTAAATTCTGCTTTAAATCGAGCGCACTGCTGCGTACGAATTTACCGTTTTTAACTGGGCCGCCCGTGTAAGTGCTTTTTACGTAAGCAAATTTCTGAACAATTATTTTCACATTTGCAGTGGAGGAGAAGTTTCGGACTAAATCGCCGGCCTGAAGTCATGGTGGCCGACTCCTGGACGCAGAAATTGGGCTACCTGTTGGGGAGACGGCATCTATGCAGTCTGTATGGTGACGCCACACTTTTGATCTCTATTGGGGACAGTTATTCTGTAACCGTTACAGGTAGCTTGTGACCTTATTATTGGTTCTGGTGGACGAAGTCAGAAATACGCCAGCATCGTCCGACTTGAAGGCGTTTTGTTTACAAACCGTAACTTCAAAGACCACGTATAGTGAATTATTGCGCAAATAACAACCTCGTTTCATGTGGTCTGAATGGGCAGCTTATCACTCAGTTTTGTACAACTAAAATCTCGTGTTAATAAAAGCAGTGCAGGTGATCTTGTTGTTTTCTGTGTACTCAGACGTTTTACCTAAGCCATGTGCAATCGTGGGGTGGTGGGCATGACAGTTGTGTTGTACATAACCTTGTTTTTTTATGCTTATTGTCGGTCAATTTCGACCGTATATTTGTTACAGGCGTTTGGATATTCGACTTTTGTTTTTTTTTATAAAATATCCTGGCTCTCAAATTTTCTTTTAAAACATTTTTATTAACTCGCTTTCTTGTCTGTCTGTTCGGTACAAATTTTGCGATCGATTTTAAACCAACTTCCCGATGAGCTACGGACTCGAAACTTTAAACATAGCTCGGTACTGGATGACAATGCAATACTAAAGATGTTTCATTCCGATGTGTTGTGATTAAGGGGGTGAAATTGGGGTAACTATTTTGATGCAGAAACGGGGGTAACTAGCCGAGTTGTAAGGTAAGGCACCATGCAGTTCAGGCATTTTTAGTAACTAAGCAACACTATTGTAGTGAGTATTTTTTTACTTTAACAATGTGAAGTGTATATAAAAATGGTAATTTGATGTTTGTTGAAGCAAAGTGATATATTGTACAAATACGAATATTAGCATAATTNTATTGTAAAATGACGTATATTGGTAGATAGGTATAACAATTTTCTATTTCAAAAATGAGCACACAAGACTAAAAAGCAGGAAATAATTATTAAAAAAAAGGAAGGAATTAAAAAAAAAAACGTTTTTAAAACGGACTACAAAGTATAAAATAATTTCTCCTAGATCCAGACAGATTGATAACCCCATACAGATTCATAATCCCATACAGATTGGCCTAAAAATTTGTGATAGTGAATTTTAGTAGATATGAAAATACTTGTAAAATTCAAAACAAAAAACGTGGGGTGCATGAAATAGATAATTGATGCATGAATAGTCACCAACAATTTCCTTGCACTGCAACTACTCCCTACAATCTTTACTATTATCTATTTCATGCACCCCACGTTTTTTGTTTTGAATATTACAAGTATTTTCATATCTACTAAAATTCACTATCACAAATTTTTAGGCCAATCTGTATGGGGTTATAAATCTGTATGGATCTAGGAGAATTATTTTATGCTTTTTAGTCCGTTTTAAAAACGTGTTTTTTTAAAAAATTCTTTTTTTTTTTTAATTATTGTGTTTGTAGTTGACTTGTGTAAAGCCAATCTGGTCCTTGACCCACGGTCTACGCCTTTAGGCGTCCAAGTCAACTACCATTACTTTTGTTTTACGGTGGCTGTTTATTCGCTAGTCACTATCATTTTTTTCTATCAAATTATTTTTTTTCTCAAAACGCCTATTGATTACTTTGTACAAGTCTACCAGGCTTGCGTGCACTTGGGGCATTGCCAAAAGTGGCTCCTCAACTTTTGCCGCTTACACTGTCATTTTCTTCCGCGTCTTCGAGGCTCATGCTTTCCGAGCAGCAATGTTCCGTACTTTACGTAGTAGTATCTGCGTTGCATTTGCCTCTTCTTGCATCTCAAACCACTCGATGCACTTTGATAACATTGTTTCTGCTTCTGTGTATTTTTTTTTTCTTTTCACTGACTGGTAACAGAAATTGAGTGACGGTTAACCGAAGTTTTACTCTTTTAATAATACAAAACGACCGACAATAGTGGCCGTATCCGACTCGTTTCACTCGTTCAGAATTTTCCAGAACAACCTGGTAGCCGTCTAATCACAAGTTAAGACATTAAATTTTAACAAGCCTGTCTACATAGGATGTGTCGTATTGGGTCTTAGTAAAGAGCCGATGGATAATTTCCACTACGGCCACATCGAGGCTACCTACGGAGACAGAGCTAAACTCTTATTTACAGATACCGATTCATTATGATGCGAGATAACAACGCCAGATATATAAGCCAACACGAAGGAACAGGGCGATTTATTCAACACATCAAACTACCCATTAACACACGTGCTGCACGCAACAATAAATTACAAAGTCCTAGGGAAAAAAAAAGGATGAAACTGCAGGTGATCCTATTTTAGAGTTTGTAGGACTTTGTTCTAAAATTTACTCCATCTTTACAGCTATCAGGAGTGAGAAGAAAACAGCAAAAGGAATTAAAACGTATCGCCAATAGAAATTTAAGACAAGAAATGCCTACAAGACCACAATAACAATGGAAAAATTTTGCGATTTCAAAGCGACCATCACTGTGTATGTGCCGTGGAACTAAATAAGAAAGCACTCAGCCCTTTGAATGATAAACGATACATATTAAATAACAGAATTCACGCCCTGGCACATGGACACTACAGAACAAAATAAGTAGATGATACAATTAATTTAAAGTTCACTTGGCTGTTAACTGTAGAATAAATAACATCACAACTAGTTTTTGACCTCATCAGAGAAAAATTCGACCAATCCCCCATCCAATCAAAATTCTACACTGCTAGTGTGAAACTACTGGAGAAATTTTACTATAATGCATCACACCTGACTGGGTTTAAAATCTTATCAGCGCTTTGGAATGCGGTGAGACGTAAAATGCCATCGAAAAGCGTCCAGCGGAGGCTAACGTCGCAAGATGCATACACATTACGTAAACCAGTAGAAAGAAAGTTTCTGTGTAACAGAATATATATTCCCACGCTTAAGGTTCAATACCAGGATGACCTTTGCAATTTAAGATCGCTTCAAATGCACAACAAGGGAATGTTATCTTCTTACTGTCATCGACTGCTTTAGTCGCCAAGCCTGTGCAATTCCCATTAAAAACAAAATGTGCAGAGATATTCCATGTATTGACATCCATTAAAAAAAAAAAAAAAACATAGACCACAGAAGCTACAGACAGACAAAGGCAGAGTTTTTAAATATACTATTAATTTCAAATGTATTTAAAAGCAAACAATGTACAGTTCTTCACAACAAACAATGTAGACACGAACCCTTCAACAGAACTTTAAAGACGAAAATGTGGAAACATTTTACAGCACGAAACACATGCTGGTACATTGATATACTACCACAACTGGTTAGTGTACACAGCATAGTTCATTCACCTATTAATATTNCTCCTATCAAAGTAAATCACAAGAAATCTCTATGCACATGGAGGAATTACAACAGAAAACAATTGCCAATAAAGTATGTGAAAAGGTGAAATTCATTCTTGTTGGTGATGCAATTTGTATACATTGTTTATAGATGATCCTAAGTACAGTTGTGCAATGTTTACAGTGATAACCTTATGTCATTAGTAATGTTGTGTACTGTTGTTGTTTATGGGTGTGTTGACTGCAGAGGTGAAAGCAGTTAGTTTTAGTCAAAGTCAGTATTGTACAGGAGCTTCTGTTAAGTCAGTATAGTTGTGTAAACAGTAAAGTACAGTTGTGAGTTGGAGGTTGACAACTCATACAGTCTAGTAGTAATGGTAGAAATACAAGTGAATAAAGAAAAGGTTAAAAATCTCTTGGGGACCTCACATTTATATTGCCTCAATACCACTGGCCACAAATATGCAACAAAATACAAGTTTATTATTGGAGACCATGTTCAGATTAGTGAAAGAAAATTATGTTTCGCAAATGATGTGTCGCTAATTAAAAGTGAAAAATAGTTGTTATTGTATTAAGAAAACCACGTACTTCAATATATTAAAAACGAAGCCAAAGAGGGCATATTGTACGAAATTGATCTCTAGAAAGTTACCTTACAATTTTTTGGTTGTTCGTGGTTTCTTTGACTATTGATAGTGTTGTACCTAATATGAGCAGACTTTTGAATATGATGGTCTTGGTCTCTCTTGATCTATACATGAAAGCCACTCACACCAACAAATATTTAAATTACCATTGGCAATCTTTAACGGCGTTGGTATGTATGACGATCCGTTAACCGGTTTGTATGTTACCGGCTTTAAATCCACGCCATTTGTCTTTTCGTATAGCCTACCCGATTCGATCCTTCCCTTTGAAATTATACACGGTGACAGGTTCAACTGCACTAGCTATTTGGGTTATAATGGTGTCAGGCTGAATTGTTGTTTTGGCTTTAGATGCTAACACTGGTGGTGTTGTTGAACAAAATGAAGAATCGATTTTCATTTATTTTTCCTTTACATTATTGATGCAAACGTCACACACCTCTTTACTCTTCCACACTTGAAGAGAGAGACTGGCAAATAGTAGTAAACATAGACTTCACTCAGTGCTCAAAACAACAACGAGAGGAAAGTTCGTACATGACAGTGAGAAAAATGTACTTTACATTTTAGCCTATTGAAAAATAATAATAGACCTAACAACTAAACTTTTGTGAATAAATTAATAACTATATATATATATGTACTTCACAGTATGCATTCTGTTTTAAAGCTTTCTCGAAGGTGACATACGTACCAGTTGAGACCCTTTTTTGTTTGTAGCTGCTCGATAATATTATCCAATGCCTCACTACTTAAGGATGTTAGGTGTTGGTGAAAATCATCGTTGGCTGAACCACCTAGCTTAAAAATTTGTGCATTTCCATGAAGTTCAGAGGAATCTGGTTGTCTTGCATGGTTTTTTCACAAGAGTAACTAGAGCCACTTCTTGATTTGAATGTTTCATCTAACCTCCTGCTTGAGGTGTATCTTGACTCTGGATTGTTTTGGTGTTCGAGTGGGTCTTGAACCCTCTCCGTAAGCTATCCTTTCTAAAAAAGGTGACGTGACAGACCTCACACTTGTATGTAGGTTGGGTATCTCTGGCATATATAAACTTTTCTGTTGAGAGTATGATGTATTTGTTGCATGATTCAAGAATCACCTGTGTCCTATATTATTAAGTCATCACATAATAAAAAAACATATACATATTGTAATGTAAAAGTTGCGTTTACATGTATACGCAACTTGTTACAAAATTAACTACATGTACTGTTACACATGACACATTCAACTTACCTTGTTTCTGGTGAAGGATCCAGAGAAAAAAGATTTGACTTTTCAAATATAGTTTTCTGTAAATAATACAGAACTGGCACTTACCTCTAGTAGCAGTGTACGTATCGTGTAGATTTTGCAACAAAGACTTAGGGTTTTGGCATCTGCGCACTTATTATATACCCTCCGGAAAAAGTACGAGCATGCGCAGTAGCTTGTTTTGTATGGGAAAATCCATTATAATTTATAGGGGAGTATGGTATATCTTAAACTATATGTATTTAGTTTCATTTTATATGGGGTTAATGTAATTTAGAAACTCACATACACATGTATTCAGCAACAGTTACAAATGTAATACATTGTCACGTGACTTGTACGTTGTTATGTTTAACTATAACTGTGCCAAAAAAAAGCTTTGTAGTTAAGTTTGTAAAATATAAAAGCCATAGAAACAAAACAGTGCTTCATGGTTATTGCCCCACTATCATGAAAGTAGATTATAAGTTCAGCATGCATTACACAGGGCCCGGCAGAGAAACCTGACTTTTTCAAATTATGTCTACACAGAAGTGCATGGAGTGGGGACACTGACATTCAGCACACGTGTTCGTCAGCCGATAGCATTTCGGTCACCACGGAGCGCTGGTGGGCACAACATCGAGCATTCGTAGTGGAGACGTTTTTTAAAAACAATGAGTCCGTGATTGTTACTCGGTGCGCTTTTTGCCGGCATTTCAACATTCGTCGAAATGACCGTGTTCCAAGCTGCAATACCTTAAAGTTGTCGGTGGCGAAGTTTCTGGAAACGTCTCGGTTCGGATGCAAAAACCAGGGTTCGACCCACCCCTAAAAATAACGACAAACATATTAATAAAGTAGAAAATTAATAAATAAGACCTAATGCGAATCAGTTTGAAATGTTTCACTTGCCCTGGAACTCAACATTCAGCTCAAAACTTAAGTAAAACACCAGAAAATTACAAAAAAAAAAGATCCTTTGAAAGACTTTATTTGCCCCCTAAAATAACAATTCCCTAAACAAACAGCCTAATAACCCCAAAAGCACCCTTTACCTACTAGTGATAAAAAAGGCAGAACAATGGAAACAAACACAAAAACAAATGTTGTGCTACAGTTGTCTCCCCTCTCCCCCCCAAAGGATTTGATTAAATTTTAATATTTGAAGTTTAATTAAATTAATAATATTTTAATTGAATTAAATAGACTCAACCAATATGAAATAAATGTACAATCTTGTTTATTCACTTCTCACCTGGCCCCCAAAATTACAAACACAATATCCACATCCTTAAATATCTGACTTAAATCTAAAGCAAAAGAAAACTCAAAATAAAAATATCTCTTTCTTATCTGGTAAGGCCCAGTTGCAAAAGCAAAAAATTCATGAGGATTTTGAACAGAAACAACAACAGTGCATAAGCCATGTTTACAGTTGACGCGTAGTGACTACATCCTACCTACTAAACACACCTCGGTTCGCTAATTATTCGACTCTAATTTAATATGCACGAGATGCATAATTTACATGTTACCTGGCACATTTAATTTACCTAAATTAGTGTAATTATATGATTTTAAATCATTTCCCCACGTCTGAGAGAGGTCTCCAGCGCTCGAGACTGGTCGGGGGCCGTCTCCATTTTCAGGCTTGGTTTTCGCAGAGACTGGGAGATCTCTTCCGTGCAACCAAACTTGACAGCTGAGCATGAATATGAGAGGTCTCTCCAGCTCTAATAGCCACTCTGCTCACAACCCTCAGTGTAGGTTCACGTACGTAGCCATTCTCGGACGAGGGCTCGTGTCTTATTTCTCGAAACTTCATTCTTTTTTCCTTGAAATCTATTGCGGCTATCTACTGCTATTACTAGCACAAGTTTGTTTTTAACTAACGACGTCGTCGTATCGCGCGCGAGCACTTTCTTTAAAAATTTCACGAGCGAGATTAATAAATTATCTCCCGTAAAATTTGAAGCGTAGACGAGCTCGTCCGAATCCGATTTTGAGATCCGTGTACCGTCCGGAACGATATTTTGGCCCGAGGCTTCGTCTCCAAAAGCACCTTTAAGCACGACACGAGTCTCCGTTTCGGTTTTTCCCGAGTTTGAAACGAAATGTGAGACCCGTGTGCCATTCCTTCAGAGAAGTCGTTTTCACGGCGACCGAAAATCGCAACTAAACAAATGTGTCCAAGCAGACGGCAATTGTAACGTTATGTTTGAATTTATTGTAAAAAGAAAGTCGCAAAGACTAAAGTGATTTTAGAAGATTGTGAGACTTTGCTAAAAAAACATCTATTCAAAAACAGAATACTCTGAACTCATTTTTATAAAGTGAATACAAAAAAGTAGTAGAATTAATTTTTTTTAAATTTTATTATTATTATTATTTAATGTAATCACAATTTTCTATAATATAACTTGGTCTCACTTCAGCTAGTACCATTCACTANGAATTTGATGTTATGCAAATACATTATTATATTTTTAACCGTTCCAGAAACTTTGACCTCGACTAAGAATCGCACGTACGTGTCCAGACGAAGCGTGGGCCGACGCTTCCTTTAAACGTGCCAGTCTCCGTTTGTGAGACGCACTTATTCGTGGCATACAAAAAAACATTTTAAAAGAGCACACATGAACATTTAGAATTAATTTCAGTTNATGATCATTTACAGCACAAAGCGTGTGCATTGTTAGTTAGTTCATGCTGTCCAGAATATCAAGTGTTGTGAAAAAATAGTTTTACTTTTTCCCCTTACCAGTAATTGTTTTCTGATATAATTAAAGTAAATAATTAACTTTTTTAAAAAGATCTCTCCTCATTTTGTGTGGCAGGCGAGGATTTTTCTTGTACGACGTGTTAAATACAAAGTTAATTTTTTTTGTGGAAGAACCCTGAATGTTTTTTCCCAAGAATATATTTCTTTACATTTACCATGAGCAAACTAACATAAATAAAAGAAAATGAGAGTGTGGTGACAGAGTTCAGTACAACCAATGAAAATGAGGGTTACAGAGTATTGTTTACTAAGCCTAATTTCCCTCATTTTGTGTTCCACAGTGTTTGAACAGACAGCTTTTTATTGTAGAACTAAGCAGTCTCTGAAACTTGAACGTTAGATATTTTTATACAGCTATCCATTGCCAAACGTAAGGTCGAGCGTCCCGATTTCTCGACTGATGCTTTTCCCGAGAGAACGAATGTTGCGACCGATGTCTACGTTTAAATGGTCGTTTAGGTGTTCGGAATTTAAATGGTTTTAAACATTAAGTGATAGTTACGCCTATACCAAGCAATTGTTACTAAATGTAATCAGTATCCTCATTCAGACTAGAGTTGTAAATATATGTTTGACACAACTGTAGTTTGTCATTAAAGTCTCTACGACGAATAAAAGATTGAATTGTAACGACGGCTTCTTATTTTTTTTTTCTTCCAGAACGACGTGCCTCGGACGAGTTCTCCGTGTCCTGGCGTAACATCTCCGACGTTGTCCGTGTCGAGAGGAAAGACTGTGACTTGTAAAGTGTGGTGCAGCTCATCATTGAATAAAGTGTCTGATAACATTTCAGAAGAGTCTGTTAGTCCTGGACCATGCAAGGATTTGAGTGCATCAAGAATAAACGAGGTATCAATTGCAAGAAAAAGAGAGTTTCCTAAATTGGTTTCTCCTCTTTGGAAAACAGAAAGGAAGGACACTCAGTCTGTTTCCCTTGAAAGCAGTTATACTGACAATGATATGGCCGCTAAGTTAGTGGGACCGAGGTGCAGTTTAGCTCGTCCTGAATGTAAAACTATTGACGTTTGCTCCTATCCTTCTAGAAGTGAAAGTGTATCGAAACAGTGTTGTTTTAGTGATGCGACCTTGGGTGTACAATCAACAAACATGTGCAGTGAAAGTAGTTCAGGGATAGGTTTATTTTCTGTGCCTTTCAACAGTGGTCTAGCTAAGCTTTGTTCTGCAGGCGGCAGTGGAAATCTGGATCGTGAAGCCAGGGTGTCGAGCCAAAGTGTCGGACGACGAGCACGTGTCGAGAGGTCTTGCCGAAAATTGTGGGACGATTGCAGCTCCTTAGAAACACCGACTTCAAGTGACTTTTCAAAATCTTGCGTAGGTAGAAGTGATGTTTTATCCCTTCCAAATCGTCCTCAAACATTAAATCTTAGCTTCTGTATGGATTCTAGTCAAGTTATGGTTAGCAGCGAAAATAAAACTAATCAAACGAATCCCAATTCTGCAAAAAGGTTGGATGAGAAAGCCATTGTAATTAATCCTTGCTTAGAAAATGCAACATGCAAAACATTATCAGTTGTAGAAAGTGAAAGCACTCTCGGCATGCCGTCTTTGAAGCGGGAACTAAATCGGGCCGGAGCCAGTAACAAGTGTCCAGTTTTAGTACTCGGAGAAAATGGAAACCGTGACGAAGGTTATTCGACGATGTCTAGTGATGTTCCTGCTGAAGCAACGGCAGTTTGTTCATTACCTGCCCAAACCAAAGATTTAAAATGTGGTGTGAAAGGAATCTGCCAATCTGTTTTAAATAACACAAGCTCGGTTAATGTTGACTTAGAAGAACAACTAGTAAACACTGCTTCTTCATCTTTGCAACATCATGAAAATTTGTTTAGTCTTTGTGCACAACTTGGCTACAAGAACAATTATACAGATGGGAAGAGTAATTTACAGTGTCAGTTGTTAAAAATAGATGGAAATAAAACCCCACCAAATTCGGATTGTCAAAATAAATGTGATTTGTCATCTCCAGTAGCCCTGAAACCCAGCACAAGTGAAGACGACTTTGTCTCACCACTAATCCAGGATGACAATGACTCTGATATTTTATACTTCCCTTTAGAATATGATATACTGTTTCCTAGTGGATTTCATAACCCCAGACACAGCTTCCCTCCGGTGAGGCAAATACCAGCTTATCAGCATTTAATGCGTAGCTTTTCGGACTCTCATCTTTATTTGAAACCTCAACTTTCGCCAAATGCCATCACCTCTGCACTTCTTTCCGATGCCTCGGAGTTGGCGATGTCTGCTCGAGATTTAGCGTCGGCAGAAACCCCACGAAGCCGTTTGAGAAGAAGTAGAGCTCGAACGGCATTGGGAAATACGTCGAGTAAAGCCCGAGAATCGACCGCTTTTGAAAACGCCAATGTCGGGGGTTCGCAGGATGACTTTTCTCTTGAAGAATTTGAATCGGCAGATTATGTTCAGCAGTGGCTTCGTTACGATGAGACGCACAGTTCTCTACAGTGCAAAGCATTATCGCTCGGCTATGACGAAGAAGAAATGGAAGACTGGACTTATGAATTAGTTGGGTCAGCATCATCATATCCTTCTCAGCTTACAATTACATCTCTTCCAAGTATTCAAGAAAACCATTGCATTGAACTTGAAGAAGATTCAAGCGAGTGCTTGTGGAACAGTGCTAGCTACCTGAAAACCAATGTTAGTGAATTCAAACCTAAAGATTGGCCATATCCCATTGATAGTGCTCCTTTAACAGTTCATAATTATCTGCCATACACATTACACAATACTTTGTTAAATGCTGTCTCCCCAAAATCAGAAAACCACTTAAGTTGTTCTTCCAGCTGTGAACAGTTATCTTCGCGTCGTAATTCGTATTGCTCTCCGGGCGTCGACGAGTCGTACAGCCCTGACTCAGAGTCCAAACGAAGTTCGATGGCTCTTAGTGATGGGACCGCAACCGGAAGAAATGGGACAAAACACATCTCAAAATCTAATGATGTGGACGAAGAGAACGGCACTTGCAGTGGTTCGGTCGGAACCGACTTTACTCGAGACTTTTATAGACTAGTGAAACTCGAGAGTAGCAAGAGCCTCGCCTCTTCGTCTAAAAGTTTAGCGTGGTCACATGATAGCTCTGTGTATTATCACAGAGAAGGAGAATCTTGTTCAGGGCCTTCACCATTGAGTAGGGAGTTGGGTTTGCAGTCAATAATTAACTTTATTGCAGAACAGGAGAAATACTGTAAAATCCGTGAGGAAGAAGATGCCGTTTTAAAGATGGCTCATGTTACTGGTGGTACTGTCTCTCAGATAAAAGAAATAGCTTTAAAGGACAGAGACAGACGTGCACGCACAAGCGAAAAGAATCATCTTACGGAAACGCTAAGAGTCGGATCGAGAAGCGACGTTTTCAAAGCGTCCGAAAGATGTGAAATAACATCTACGCAGCAACGTTTGGAACGTTTGCATCCCGGCGAATCCACTTTCAACGGTGCCGAACGTCGCTCCGGTACGGACGACGCGAAGGAAAAGGATTTAGAACCCGAAAGAGCGTCTAGCAAAGCTGTTTTTGATGAATTGAACAGGATGATACAACAGAATGAAACTGATGACCTCGTTGAGAATAAACAGATGGATAACGTAGATGTCGGGTGCCATACAGGTTGGATACACTTTAATCCAAAGGGAAACAACCAGGTAATTTCTCTATCTATCTTTATACAGAAATGTTTATGCATGGTGACATACAGTGAAATGTGATTACCTGTTCCACTTTTCTATTTATCTCTCGTACAGTAAAATCTCGTTTGTACGTTTTCCCGGAAAATACGTTTTTATTTTAGTTCCCAACAATGACCTCGTAAGAACAACGTAATCCGTTTGTCAATCACACGTCGTGCTTCCATAATGGTTTCCGTTTCATACGCTTTTCTTTTCGTATATCATTTGTCAAGAAATTCATGACTCGTTTTACTGCGTCACGTGAAGAAAGGTGTTGGTTTTTAGTGTCAGTTGCTGCCTGTCAGTAAATCTGTCAGTCTGACTACCTCCTCTATTCCCTCTACCCGTTCAGTGAAAGGAAATTGATCAAGAGTCTGGTTTCTGTTACCATGAGCTCAAATGCTGGTCCAGCTACTTTTGAGGTTGCGTACTTGCCTCGCCGGTATGCTGGTATTTAGATGGCATCCTGATGATGCGCTCTGGTAGAAGGAACTAAAGTTGAATTCCTTGATGTTTGTTAACCTTCTTGTTTCCACTTTGTGTGTGGCCTCATTTAGTTTTTTGTCACTCCAAATATGATTGTTTTTATGAAACATTTTTAAAACAGGGTTTGCATTTTATTAACAATGTTTGTGCATTAAAACATGTAGGAGTCGAGTTGTGGTAAAAAAAAGGGGCATTAAACTGGCTCGCACCTCTCTTCCCTCTCAAAGAACGGAGCCGGGACCGAACATAATCTAGGCTTTTGCCGTGCACCTTTCCGAGGTTAGCTTGCGCGTGTTCTTTCCGAGCCCTTAACGGTGCCGGGCTGGCATTGAGGAGAAGGAATAGGGGTAGAGCAGAGAAAATAGCAAGCAGTTTAACTCACTTTCACGTTTCTCGAATGTTACCTTTTCGCCGTCTTCTTCTCGAATTCTATGAAAACCAATATTCGGAACGGAATGCCGTACAAATTTGTGTCTGATCTAGACCGCACCTCTGTTATCGAGCAATTCTATTGTGAAAAAAAGTGCGGCCGGCTTAGAATCGAAGAAATACGGTAATAATGTTTCGTACGTTTTTCGTTTTATGCAATTTTTTTGTCACGACCCCTCGAAAACAAATTAGCGAGATTTTACTGTATTTTCTTTTTTTAATATTAAATTTAGGTGAGAAAATGGTTTAAAAACAATAATAGTTATTTTTAATTTGAAGAGAGGTATTGCTAAACGCACCACTTGTTTCAGTTATCTACTACCATTATTGGATTTCATTAAATTAATGTCTGCAGGTTTAAAAAATGGTTATGTTCATAAAGCTATTTGTTCACACCACATAAACCTATATACTTGAGACCTATATTTTGCTCCTGTGTAGTCCTAGTTACATAAGTATGAAGCATGTTTTTTTTTTAGAATGTCTTTTAGTACTTCTTTTTTTATTTAAACGTTTGTCGTAGTTTTAACTCCTACACGTGCTTCTATTAATGTAGTGTTTAGTGGCCACTACTGTGTGTTATTTTAAATTATGAATGTATTTTCTTTGCTACTTTCTTGAATTGTAACAAATACAAAACACTTAGGCCCCTATTCATAGTCCACTGCTAGTGAGAGTTTAAATACTCTCTAACTTAGAGTAATTTAAAATCTATCTAACTTTGGCATATTCAGAGTGCAATCAGAAACCGTATCTATCTTGGTTTTCAATATGAAACGAGGTTGCGACAGCACGGCGTTGCCAAACACTTAACGTCCGGTGATTGGTCGTAATCATCGTTTTTTTGGCAAAGCTTTCGGAAGGCTGCTGCCATTCGGAGCACCTCGACCTGTTTCCCCATTCAAATCTTTAGATTAAGTACTAAATATCAGCGGTAGGTGGCAGTGAAGTGTACGTCGTGCCAAGGCTGTCCTTGTTCGTGCTGTCCCCTCTTGAGAGAGTTTCGTAGGATAAGGAGTGTGAAGAGTCTGCTTTCATCGCTTGTGTGTTTTATCCTTCCATCAGGGTAGCATATTTTGACGTTATTGATGTATTGTGTGCCAGCTGCCTAGATGTTCATAAAAATTGTTCAATTGAATTTTGGACATTTAATTTTTTTTTTAAATATCCCTTGGACTTTGAATTAAAAAGTTCTACTGTAGGCCTAGCACTGTAACACCTAACTCATTTCTATCGGCTAAATTGCTCGACCATTAAGGAGAAATTAGTATTAATGAAGGCCAAACTCATCTCATTCCCTCCTTTAACTGCTGTTCGCCAATTTCAGCTTGAGAAGGCAGAATAATTGTGTTTACTTCTCTTTCTGTTTGGTCAAATACGCCTACCATAAACATTCAAATTTCTACGCTCCAGAATGATTAGAAGACGAGGAGGCTGTGAAACCGTCTTTCGCATGCGCGACTCGGCCGTGACGAACCACGTCGAACAAAAAATATCTAGCTCGCTTCGAGGAAAGAAAATTGCAAATGAATAGTTGTGTAACATTGCATTGAAGTATGTGCAGAGATATATGTAGATATTTGTGTAAAATCAAAGATGATTAAACAGAGGATCGTGTGACCGACACTCCGTTTCCTATTCTTTAAAACTGTTAGTTCTCTGCCTTGATAAAAAGAACTGTAATTTTTGCAACATTAAAATGTATGTAAACGAGCCACCTCGTGATATATTGAAATAATCTAATATTCGTACGAAAGTAATAGTTTTCGTATCGGTTTTCCGGTCGTCGGGGGGCAAATGGTTTGACAGATTACTGAGCCACAAAACAGCAAACCACCACAACTGAAGACACTCGGTCTAGTGGTTAGCACAGTGCACTCTAGGCGAAGAGGTCGTGGGTTCGAGTCCCGCGTAAGGCATGTTCATTCGTCCTCATTAAGCACAATAAATATTGTTCGTCGTCCTTAAATGAGGTGTCGATACTTACTAAAAACCAGTTATTTGCTTAATGGAAATGTTTTGGCACCCTTAAGGTAAGAAATTGATTTTTTTTTCTTTCATTACAGCATACTTCTGATGTTTTAGATATGATGCCATCTTCCAGTAGCAGTTCAAGTGAAAGTGACACTGAGAGCTATTTGACATCAGATTACAATCACCTTCACCACATTCATAGACGACGAAGGCACAGAAAAGGTAATAAATAATGTCAGTACTAGTGGATATGCAGTTATTTTTTGTTGTCGTTGTTTTCTTGCAGCAGCTTCTTCAAAAGAGCTCGGAGCTCTTCGTTTGACGTCGGGGAATAGACCTTCCATATTGGGGCGTACCGACTTATTTGTAAGATTTGGAGAACTGGAACAGGCAGCTATGACAAGTTTTGACTTTCTAGAAGAATTGTCTTCTTCCGTCAGTGATTCGGGTCCTCTCTGTGAGCAGAGAAATTGTCAGTGCTGCAATGAGAAAAAGGACAATGGACAAGTTAACTGTGTGTGGTGTGAAAGTAAAAATAGTGGCACCAGTTCAAGCCGTAGTGTTTTCTCACCTCTCCCCTCGTAACTG
>KZ869171.1:70335-81281 GCA_003456935.1 Machilis hrabei | reverse complement strand
TCACCTTCATTAATCACAATAAACATTGTTTCATCGTCCCTAATGACCCATTGTGTGTCGACGGGACGTAAAACACCAAAAATCATCATCATGAACCCCAGCATGTTTTGACATGGAGTTTGAGGCCAATTTTAATGTTTTTTTCTTTTCTTTTTGTATATTCAGCAAATGGGCACTGATTACCTGACTACTTTTGATAAACTTAATTATTGTCTACAGCTACTCTTTACCATGCCCGAATCAAACATACAAGGTTCCATTTAAAAAACAAAAGTTTAGCTAACTCAAAATGACCTTGAAAACGTGCATTTACAAACATCATATTTAGCTCATATGGCCCCCTTGAAATAGTTCATATTTTATTTGCAACATTTTTCACTCACATCTTTGTATTTGGAGATAATTGAGTGGTTCCTCTTAAATCAATCACTACTTTTAAATTTACTTTGTGGACCACTTTTAGCCTAAAAATGTAACTAAAAGAAATAAGACACACTATTATTCACCACTTTACAGGGATTCTATTTAATTATTTAACTATCCCAGATCAAATTTAATAATGCAATATATTCTTATCATATTTTGTCTATTTTTGTCTGCGGAAAATTTTCCACTAGTTTTTGTCCGGATAATTAACAACACTATCTAGCTCTGATGAGGTTTGCAAATTGATCAAACCAGTAGAGCCTACTGAGAAATGTTTTACCTGTTCTTGGGAGTCAAATTTTCCATGCTAGTAGCTTACACTACTGAGCTGTATTGGTTAGACAGAATTCTGGCTGTGACTACCAGCATCTAAGTAGAAGTCAGCGTACATTTTTTGGTGTGACAATTTTCCACACCAAATTGCTGGAGAATGGGTTCTAAAGGTGCCTGAGTTTGATACATCTTACAAAAACTCAATTCAGTTGTAATTTTTTATTGTAACAAGGAAAGCCTTTGTTTTAAATTCTGGACACAACATTTGTGGTTTTAAAAACTGCAGCTATTTATTAATTTTGGCAGATAGAGCCTATGAGTTCTTACAACAAAGGTAATTTAGTACTATTTGAAGTGTAAAAACTGTGCAGTGTGTTACCATTTTAATGGACTGTGTTTATATTATCGCTAACTTGCAACAGGAATGAGATTCAGGAGTGACTGTTAAATTAATTTATTTTTTGTAGTATTGATGAGGTTCTGAAGGGATTTTTCACTGGTCTCAGTGCAAAGATAATATTCTAAATGGTAGATGCTGTGGAATGCTGAAAGCCATTGCCTTAAATGAAGTTTTAGTAGGATGTAATATGTGTGATTGTTATTATTATTGGAATCTCCTGCATAATATTCCATGGCTGTTCAAATATTCAGTCTCCAACTTTCCCCTCATGTGTGCTTTGCAAATCTTATAGCCTGGTCGTAAATGACATTTACATGATTAATTTTAAATGAAATAAAAATCTATTGTAAAGTGCATATTAGGTTTTATGAAAGAGAAAAGTGTTTTTATAAAATGTACCTATTAGCCTATCAGGTTTACTGTTTATTAGCAGTTTGTGATTAACATTTTCCCATTTGCAATCAAGTTTTAAGGAAAGTCATATATTTACGATCAAGTTTTCAAATCTCTGATTATTGGAACCGTTGATGTCAAGAAAGGATGTGTTCTTTTCGTATAGGAGCAGAACTGTACAAAAACAGCAAAAATAAAACTCCAGTAAATATAGGACAACATGAAGTGACAAATGTGAAATGCTGTCATTTAAAAATTACAAAGAACTGTTGCTGTTTTAAGACACTTCTTTCTAGGTTCTTGAGTGTTTGCTGAAATAATAACCCCGGGGCCGGCTCCTAGCCCTGGGTAAAAAGGGTTATCCTATGAGTGCCTGTGAAGCACTCCACACTAAGGTATGATCATAGGCGTGTTCCGGGAGGCACGTTAAAGGCAGGTCCCATCGATAAGTGTTCGATGTAAAAGATCCCACCTCCGGCTATGTGTCGGCTGAGTGGCAAAATTCAGTTATCCTGAAGCGTCATTATGATGCGGATGGGGTCTCCATTAGACCTGAGATGTCATAACAGTGGGACCATAATCCAACAGCAGCAGCAGCTGAAATAATATTAAAGTTGATTGAAGCCATGCAAATTTAATTGAAGCCATGCAAATTTATTACGTTCAACCATCCGTTAGCTATACCGGTTCTACATTGGATCAGAAGTCCAAAGTTGGGACAGCTATTACCCAAAATTCAGCTACCTGTCAGCAAGCATCTTGAAGAGCAATCGTAACTTGAAAGCAGAATGATCTTCGCCTAAGTTTTTGCCTTGATTTGCAATTCCACCGGGGCAGACAATCACTTCAGAAATAACATGGTAAAAACCAGTTTGCACCAGGGTAGAGGTGTTCTAAACTTGTAATTATTGCTGTGAAGTGTTTTTATACAGGCGAGTAAAAAGTATGTCTGTACTGTCATAATTATAATTTAAAAAAATCTTAGATAGCCATTTTATGTTAGGGCAAACATTTAATAGGCATAAAACAAAAGTGATAGGTGCCCTCTGTGGGAGGTAACCCCTCAAAATTTAAATGGACGGTGAGGTCAAAAGAAATAAACGTTTTTGATCATAATTTTGTTCCGGCTTCAGATAATAAAATAGTGTTCAGACAAAAGTTGGAAGGTCTTGGCTAAGGACAAGACACTTTTCCGCAAGTTAGTACATTCCATGCCCTCCACAAAGCTAAAGGTGGCCCAACAAAGTTGTAAAAGGTATGTAGGCCCTACACACTCCCTACTCTATAAACATAAATATTTATTTGGATATGTGGTCCAAAACAATGTTTCAAACGGCGTAACACTGCAGGAAAATCAAGGACCTGTAAACAGGTGTAAAACGCCATGTGGCTTGAAAACGCGAGACCCAGGACATTTCAAACTATTTTTTTGGGCTTTGTCGGGCATTTGTACAAAAGGACAGGCAAAGTTCAGCCCCAGGACACATGTTGTATGTTTACAGAAAATAATGTTTGTTTAATTTTGGAGTTTTCCTAAAATCTAACTATTTGCCTCCACTCCTTCATTTGTTGTGTTTGCACCAAAAAATGTAACTTTTTCTATGTAATTTGACCACCTGAAACGATATCGCTACATTATTGACCAGAAGGGGGGTGGCCCTATTATTTTGAAAGCTACAGTACATTTTACCGAATCTGACCAAACCGAAGCAAGTGCTGAACTGCTCGCCTACCCCTACCAGTAGAGCTACATCTACACCTACCTTTGCTCGTTTTCCTATACCTACACCTTGTAATTGTATCGTAAAGTCAGTGATGATCAGTTCTGAATATTCTGCCCTGTTGGTATTTTGCTGATGCATTGTTTACCAAAATGAAAAAATAGCCTGCAAGCTACGATCAGACGCTAAACCTAAAAAGTGTTGTCTCCATCTGATTTATACAAAAGTATGTCTGGCTAGGATTTTAACTTGCACATCAAAGATAGTGTAATTCAGAAAGCAAAAGATTTTGTGACAAATCACTTATCATTCAGCTACGTCGAGCATGAAGTGAATTAGGTGTATTAATTGATATAAAGTAGTTACAGCAAAAGAACAAACACAAAAATGCCCCAATGGCAAAAACTCATGGCCATTCACTACATGTTATAGGGTGAACTTACATTAGGAAAGGGCCCTTTAAAACATATCCAAATCTCATTGAAATTGGTGCTTTTTCCACTGGGGGCTTCCCTGGTTAGTCAGGAAAGAGTTCTGATAATTCACTGATTTTTTGCAGCATCTTAAGATTTTTTGTTTGAAAGAAATGACCAGTACCCACATTTGGAGAACACAAATATGATAATACAGTTTTATTATTATTGAAATGCATAACAAGACTGAATGTTACTCACTTTTAACTCAAAGCAGATAAAAGTACAGCAGGGATAACAGAATTAATGTAAATACATTTTTGAAAATCTTCAATACAGGTTACGTTAAGATTCCACACTGAGGTATACTCTGACAACGATGTGCTGAACCTTGAGAGTGAAAAGGGTGAGAGGTACAGTTTATTGCTCATGTCAATGACTTCCTTTGTATTCCTCATTTACTGCAGAGTTTGACCATCTACTGTAACAGAGGGTGTATGCAGTGTTGCCATTTTGTTCTTTACCAGTCTCATTTTCACAAATACAGAAAGTTAGGTTTGGCAATGCTTCAGTTAA
This sequence comes from Machilis hrabei, assembly GCA_003456935.1. Classification (NCBI taxonomy): domain Eukaryota; kingdom Metazoa; phylum Arthropoda; class Insecta; order Archaeognatha; family Machilidae; genus Machilis; species Machilis hrabei. Next base: position 77,079 of record KZ869171.1, on the reverse strand, counting down.
ATGCAGCAGGTACTAAGGATTTGCAAATTGGAGGTTTAAAAATCCTTTCCTCTTCTATTCCTCCAAGGGTTCTTTAAAGCATTATCAGAGTACCTATATGATCATAGGTGGTTCTCACAGTAGGTGTTCGATGTAAAATAATTCACAACTGGTTCTGTGTGGAGCGAGTCCTAAATTTAGCATGTATCAGGGAAAACAGTTGATGGTAGAGCATTCCAAAGTTTGGAAACTTGAGGGAAAAAGCATAGAGTTTTAGTACTCAGTTCTGTGGGTAAAAAGCTTGACCATGTAAGGATGGCATGGCACACTTTGCCTAGTAGTACAAACATGGGTAACAACTGGAGGAAACAAAGAAGCTGTATCAGTAGAACAGTGGCCATGAAAGTAGCAGTAAAACACACAAAGGTCAGATACTGGATGACTATGTGTGAGAGGGGTCGTTGTTCAAACGAAAAGCTCACCTTTGAATTGAGTTGGGGAGATTGAGATGTGTTTTAGGAGCACCACCCCATACATATAAACAGTATTCCAAAATTGTGTGAACTTGAGCCTTGTAAAGAGTAACAGTTAAGAGTTGCTCTGCAGTAAAAAAAGAAACATTGTCATGCCAGGAAAGATCAGAGGATACATAATATAGACAGCAAATTGTTGCTGTTTGAAAAAATGAGGTTGTGAACATTCTGGTTATTTTTAAGTGAGGAGACAAAACTGGGTTTTGCTGGAATTGAAGTTAATCAGATTCTGTGAACTCAACTGGAGAATTTGTTGAAGATCTGTGTTCACACAAGAAGCTTGAGTGGAGAGTGACAAACAAAGATCAAATTGGGAAGGGTTACGTTGGAATGAAAGATTGGAGTGCAAAACTGTATTAATGGAAATGATGTCATTAATGTGTAGGAGACAGAATGGAACCTTGAGGAACACCAGCATTTATTGAAAAGTTATCAGATAATGCACCATCAATTGCTACTCACTTAGATCTATTACTGAGAAAGCTTGAAAGCCACTGACATAATTGAGGTGTTAGGCAGTAGGAAGGAAGCTTATTTAAGAGATCAAGTGATTGGTTCCACACATGCGAGACATAAGAAAGGACATCTGCAGTGGAACGACAATGCCGAAAACCATATTGATGATCGCTGATTAAATTTCTAGATTCTCCAGTAACTAAGATACAAGGTCAATCAGTGCATTGGATTTATAATCACCAGGACTCTGAAGATTAACTTCCTAGTGAAAATGGATACTGTCTTTCATCGACTTCATTTGCCCTTTGGATAGCTGGGTCTTGGACATCCTCCTTTGTTTGGGTTTGAATGAAAATGCATTGTCAAAACAGATCTTGTGACTAGTGAGGTATCATCTCTACTGCCACTCTCCTGTGTTAACCTAGACTTGAATAACCAATCCACTATTTACATCTGCCTACTCTGGCAGCAGAAAAGAGTACGGGTTGTCACAAGGTTATTTCATGGTAACCTTTGACAAGATGGTCGTGCAGCATCACAAAAGAGTTGTAACCTTTGACAAGATGGTCGTGCAGCAACACAAAAGAGTTATGTTGTGTGGTTGTTTGATTGGAATATTTTCTCCACTTCTGTCTTTCATGGGCGCCATTGGCTTATATTACAGCAGGAAGTGTTCTTAAAGGGCTTTGGCACATAGGGCCCCTAGTGAATGCACAAAAAAAAACATCATAATAGTAAATATGATGAGTGATTGAGTTTACTCGAGAGCTCTCCGTGCTTGCTCTGCGACGTAGCATGTTCTCAACATACTAATATTGGACTCATCATCAGCAGACACAATCTTTCAAGAAGACAGTATTTTTTTTCTGTTACTAAAAAAACTGGCTGTAAAAGATATGGAGTGGTCCAATTTCACTCATAGAGAAGAGGCCACTAACACAAAGCAAACTATATCCAATTCCTAGATGCTGTAAAAATCTTTGTGCAAGCGGAATGACTAGGAGACTTAATTTGTATATTTGCCTACAGTATGACGTTGGTACTTCCTTACCTGCACACTTCTGGTTACATTAACTATACAGATATCTGTATCTGCAGGAAAAGAAAAAGCTGAGGATGATTGAGAATTGAAAGAATTTGACAAATTTATCAGCCATGAGTTGTTGTTACAGCTTACAGATCAAACAAGTTCTGTTGGGAAATCTGGATTGCTATGATGGGTAAGCAAGTGCTAATACATTACATTAAAATGACTGGGGTTTGACTCGTAGCTGCAGAACCTTGAAATAAAAGATAGCAGAATCAGCACATTTTGTGTCGGCTGCATTAAGGTTGATTGATGCTGTGGAGACTTAAGCCAGATTGGCAAGTCCAATTTTGAAGCAGCATCTTGATCTGAAGGAATGCATATAACAAAGATTGTTCCAGTTACTGGAAAGACATAGCTTCGGCATGCCAGAGCAAACAGCCGTACCTTCTCAAACTCTCTGCATGTCCCTAACCTGTTCCATCAAACGTCACCATATCTCATTCAGAATCATATAACCTGCGATTTGACACTTGTAAATATAACATTTTAAAGTTACAACAAAGTATCACAAGTTTCTGTAATTTGTGATTCTACATCCTTAAATTAACTATGAAAGAGGAAGATAACAGCACATTTCTCATGTCACAAGTACCACAGCGCCATGGAATTGTTTTCTTACTATAAAATACAGTATAACTGCCAAACACGCAACAAACTATAAAATCTCTTATAACTGTTTACCTTGAAACGCGCGATAGTTATGAGTTTGATTAAAGAACAATTGAGAAACGATAAGTAAACCGTCACGTGACATCTGATAGCTATAGTGTCGCCACACGGGGGTCGGACATACGTATGAAACAAAGTTTGATACGAGATTGGGCCATGAGGACGCTTTCACACTAAGATCATGCCACTGGAGCATTGCTGGCAGCAATCATGGCATCTTTAGCGACTGCCTAATGAGGTGCCAACACGAATGCCAGCTCTGGGTCCAGTAACACGTGGTTTATGATTGAAAAAGCCATCGGTTGTCTCTTAAAGTAGTTATACTTTTCATATTATTTATAAGCACCATCAGTTTGCAAATTTTCCGAGTCATATGTCGATATTTTATGTATATTGACAAATAAGTAACGAAAAATGTGCGAATACTCCACGATGGTGTTAATCCAACTGTCTAGCAGCGCTGCTGGCATCTGAGTGTGAGCTATCCAGCCTAATACCATGTATTCTGTCGCCAGCGCTGCCAGGCTGGCAGCGACGTCAATAAACCAGCATCTCGGCAACGGGGCTGGAAGCGCTTCTAGGGAAGTTAAACTCCATTGCTTTTTTCGTTTAGTTTCCAGTGGCATCCTAGTGTGAAAGCGCTCCAGTTCTTGCACTTTTTTTCTGTAAGGTTTTCATGCTAATACCGTCTGGCAATTTTGCAGGTGTTTGTATTACCTTGGAGAAATTGTTAAGTAACGATGGTTAGACAGTAAATGTCATTTGTTTTAATCAGTAAAACAATAAAACTTGGAAGTCATTAATATCAGGGGTCGCGCTGCCGATCGCATTTTTCGCCAAATGCGATTTGTTTATATATGTGGCGAATTTTTTATTAATTTGGCGATTCTTGTGGCGATTTTTTTTATTTGCTTGGACACTCCTATAAGATTCCTAAATTTATTTATTTTAACACTTTAGTGTAATATATATATTTAGCCTGTTTTCTTTGTCCTACAGTACCAGCGTCGATTCTGTCATATCCAAACGAAGCGTAGCGCGAAATTTCGTTTCGCTTAAAACGNAAATTTTCGTTCACTTACCAAGCTACGAAAAATTAAATTCGCTACGTCTTTCAGGCTTTGCCTGAAAGACGTAATAGCGCATTTAATTTTTCGTAGCTTGGCAAGTGAACGAAAATTTGCGTTTTAAGCGAAACAGAATTTCGCGCTACGCTTCGTTTGGGTACGACAGAATCGACGCTGGTACTGTAACTCTCGCAAACTTAAACTGTCACTTGTATTGCGTCCAATCATCCCTTATCTACCATGTCTTGTTTAATACCAATAGTGTTATTTTATATACATGGCGACACTAAACATATTTTGGCGAAACAAATTTGTATTTGGCGAATGGAGTGGCGAAAGAAAAGGAAAAGCCAGAGCAACCACTGATTAATATCACATTTTTTATCATTCCGTTAAACTAAGACCATTTTTGTTAATAGTACCATTAATACATTCAAAATTGCCCACTGTTTCGCTGTTGAACGCAGATTACGTGCCCGCTGCTTAAACTAACCTATGCTTTGTGTACTCTTGGTCCTTTTTATCAAGTGCTTGTGGTTTGAAGTTTTTATTGTCTCTGATCACAGCACTACTCAACAGGTAGTTTATAGCACATCAGCTGACTTGTAGTTAATTCACATCATCATAAATGATAGATTGCTTCTGTTTCACCCCTCGTAGGACTGTGCCCTTTTACAGAATGCCGTAAAGTTTTCAGTGCATTCTAAAGTAACTTCCAAATATCTTGTCTCTTGAGTGAGTTACTACAAACAGCACTGTTGTTTTGGTAACTCCATTCACCTGCATTTGAGAAGGAAGGCGAGAGAACAGTATGTCCGCGCTTCCTCACACACCCTGTTCTCCAATGATTGGAGTCGTCAAGTGTGTAAAAAAAAGTATTTTTGTTCAATAATTTGAACAGTGTTATTTTTTAAAGCTTTGTATAACATTTCTTCTATTAATTCGATGCTTGTGTCGTTCAGACTTAAAGTGCGAGAAATCAAGAAAATACTGTATCCGTTTTAAAAGCACAGAACGGCCAGGAAACATCGTTTTTTTATAAAGTTGCCGCCACAAATTTAAAAATTCTTTTAGACATCCTTTATCAGGATTTAGTTAGTATCACTTTTGACAGTGAAACAAAGTTCCAAATTGGAACTAAGAAAGATAATTTATTTTTGTTTCGGAAACTGATAGAATAGTAATTTGAAGTTAGACCGCAAGAATGTTTGTTAACTTATGAAGAGGTTAAAGGTATGAAGCGCGCTGCCGTGGAAAGAGTTTGGGGATTAGCGTCTACTCCCAGAATCTCTGTGACAAAAAAGCATTGAACCAGTGAGTGTCATAAAATAATAATAAGTAACATTTACCTTGGTGTAAATTGCTGTAATTAATTTCCGCGAGCGTTTTGGTACTCGTATTAATTTGGACAAAGTACTAACTACTTATTGTAAGTTTTAAAAGACAAAGGCATAATGAAGTTGTAGCAGTAGACAGTGTTTCTTTGTGTGCGATACATGTTGAATTCTAGCATTCATCCGATATAAGTGCACAGCTGGCACGAGAATATGAGTACCGTATGTAGCCTACTTGAAAACGATGAGTTAGCGTTAATTTAACTTCTGCCAAGTATAGAAAACCTTGAAGAAATCCGACAAAGTGTGACGCATGTAATACAATTAGTTGTATGTCTCATCACGAAGCGACACATGGAAGTGCGTCCATGTTGAAGTGACATCTTTTGTGTGTTTTACGAACTGTTGTGTAAGTAAGGTTTATATATATCTTTATCTTAATTGGACAGAGAAAGTTTTCTTAATCGATGTTTAAAAACTGCGATAAAACGCTTGTTTTCTACACTGCAATTATCGGCAGAAAAATATATGGTTATTAGTCTAGTGTCAACTGATATGCATGTATTGTTCAGTAATTGAAGGATTGTTCATGTACAGATTACGTGCAGAAGTAAATAAAAAGTAGGGGTCACTCGATCGAATTTCAAGAAAAGCAGAAGGCGTAAGTATAGTGGCACTGCTTTGCATTAGGAACACCGATCTAATATCGCGTAGGTCCACCTTTCTGTGCAATCGCGGCTCGCAGACGCCTATGAACAGTTTCCACAAGGTGTCGAACATCCTCCATGCATAACTCGAGCCATGACCACTGCAGCAACTCCGCCAGTTCACACTAACTCCGTGGAGGAGGATCAGCAATTCTCACACCCCTGTCTAGCTTATCCTACACATGTTCAGTTGGGTTGCAGTCAGGGAATTTAGGGTGGAAGTCGTCGTCGTCTTCCTCCAACAACGCAGTACTTAACACGAGTCCGTTGACAAGGTACGTTGTCCTGTTGAAAGGTGGCACTGTGGTCGCGGTAGAAGTTTTACAGATGTGAATGGAAATGGTCGGCTAACAGCTCCCTGTAGCGTTCACCATTAAGTGTTTGTTAGATGATAATCAACGGACCAAGGACATGTCAGGAATGAGCTCCTCAGACCAGAACATCTCCCCCACCGGCCTGTAAAGCTCCAACCATGGAACCAGGGGATAGGTATACCTATTTTATAGTTTCCGCACATGACGTAGATATCACGTAGTACTTTGTTATCGCTCAGAATATGTAAATTGGACGTGTTCCTAATGCAACGGTAACTCAGTTTAGTGATATCGTGCTAATTGGAAATAACAAGGTTACTGCACAGTGGGCCAGTAGACCAGAAAAAGTGGTCAAAATTAAACATTTAATTCCTCTTGAGAAAATTGATATTCTCTTTAGGGTCATTCCATATCAAGTGGTCCAGAAAAGAATTAAATGGTTGCTTGACCATTTAAAAAAAAAATGATTTTTTTTTGCAAACACCTTAACATGTTGGGAGTTCAAAATGACCATTATTTTATTTTTATTGCTTTTTGTTTTCGCGTGGCAGCCATGTTTGTTTTACAGAGCGGAGCAATTTTTGCAATTTAAAGG
>KZ869171.1:49974-65138 GCA_003456935.1 Machilis hrabei | reverse complement strand
CAGTAAAACCATAAAGACACTATTTTTTAATAATAAAATGTGTTTTAACTTTTGCTTTGAAACAACAGTTGTACGTACATATTTCAAAGTTTCAAATGACCCTTCCGGCAGATTATTAGGGGGTCAATTGAGCCCCCTGACCCAGTGGTTCCGCCGCACTTGCACTATGTTACTATTTATTGACGTATATGTTCGTGCTTAAGATCTTAAATATTGACTGACTGAATCAAAATTCGAAGAAGTGTCTAGGTGTGCATATGCCTACCGTAACCCTATAACGTTCATGCCACTTGAGAGGGGACGGGGTTGGTTGTTTTCCATATTAGAAGGTCTTACTGTGGAGTGGTTAGTTTAACGGTTTTCTAAAGGTCTTTGGTTCGATTTCCATGGAGAGTTGAGATTCATTGTAGCTGTTTCTTATTTAAATACGCCCGTCTTTATTCCACTAAATCATAAATCACTTTGGCCGTTAAAATGAAAAATAAAACTTAAACGGACTATAAGCCTACCCATTACCACCAGAGAACACAATTAATTGTTTTATAGACTGGGTACAAAAAGTTGGATGAAAAAAACTTATAAAATCATTACGTCTGCGTTAGTGGATCTGCAGTAGCGTATTCTATAAACCACGCCATAACTATTCACACAATCCACATCCGTTCGCGTATTCTTTAACTCAGTCTAACAAAGTAGATGTATTGGTATTATTAATATTGTTTGTAGATGTGTGAACGGTACCAAACCGGGTTTGTGACGTATGTAACTGAATCGAAAAAGAGGCAAATTCTGTCCGTGATGTTTTTGTGGGCATAAAATAGATACCACGTGGATGTCAGCAGGGGTCCCTTTGATGGAATAAAAAGTGGTCACGTGTAAGAGACCATGCAGAGTTGTCAGCTGTTATTGTCAAATGGATTATTGTAAAGAAAAAAGCTCTGCGTGGAGCGGTCTCGTAAAACTTATTCTCCGTGATTGTGCTAACACAGAAAGAAGTGGAGCCATCCTTGGTGATCACAGTTCCGGTTGAGTCGCATGAAAACGGATTCAGAAATACTGTAGTTATTAGCGGCTTCATGCTCATTGGAGGATTTGAAGAGAGGAAGTAAATTCATACCCGTCATTAAAATGAAAATGTATTGCGAACATTCTGAGAGTGTAAACCAGTTATTTATCAATGCAGACGATCTTTATGACGTTTTCTTCGTTTAGCTTGGTTTAATTAACACAGTCACATTTACATAGAATGGATTTTGTTTATAGAGTTCGTCGCAGCTATTTCATTATGATACGCCAAGAAAACGGAAGAACAGCCAGAAAAAAGAAGACCCCCAGATGCTTAGGATCACGCGTTTCCTATTCGGAAATTCTGAACAGCTGTTGGTTTAAAAACAGTTAGAATCCATTTAAGTTATCGTTGAAAAGCGGTTGAAATTGTCCGAAAAAAAATACGAATCAGATTTCTTGCAGATTTCATCGCAGATTTTCCAACTTAAAGAATCTGTTCATTCGTCAACGTAATATTATTATTTATTGCAATTTTATGCGGGCAGAAACAAATAAATGTTGATTACGTAATAGTTTTTTTTTTAAATTCGTATTTCTCGTTTTGCATTACGTTTGGTGGCCTTTTTTGAACTGCGTGTCTTCCACCGTAACTTACCTTTTTATCCTATTAGTAAACCAGTTTCATGTAATCGAGGTTCATACAGAACCTATTTTTTTTTATAAAATGCCAGTTGGAACGGAAGTAACAACCAGCATAAATTTATTTACTGTGACAGATTCTAATAAAAATTTGTAAAAGTGGCATAAACACTTAACCTCCAAATGCTGGTTCGACCATTTCGCCTAAGTACTGTTCAACCATTTGCAGGTATGCAGATTTTTGAGAAGTTTTCAGTATCACCTGAAGTGGCTTGAACCCGTGTGCCGATTGGTCATTGGTCCAACCCGTAGTCCAAGACGTCAAAAATCCAATTTTCGACTACATGGCCAAATTTTGTTGGTCTTTTTTGCCGGTGACAATTTTTCGTCGAATTTACTCTGGTGCTACAACCACTTCATATATTTTTACCAAACTAAATGTAGAATAGGCCAACCGCCTTGGAAGAGTGGGCGGGTCGATAAGCTGTTAGAAAAGTAGTAAGTTCGATGCCCATACAAGGATGGGTGTTGTGAATGTCCATCACCTCCATTAGAAATCTGTATATTGTTCTTGGTTGTAAAATGACCCATCGTATGTCGATACGTAGAGTAAGTTCTGACCAAAACAGTTCGCCCATCACTTGAATTACTTCAACAAATGGCCAAAGTTTATTATTTGCCGATAAGAGCCAGAAACACAAGAAGAAAGTCTTTGGAAAGGTTGTGAACATCTCCACTTGTTTAGAAGTAGGGCTTCTTGTTGTGTTCTTACACATTTTGAAGATAAAAATGTTTCCAAATCAAAAAGTCTCATTGTCTGCAGTTTTGTTTAACCTCAAATAGTACGAAGTGCAGCTGATAGTCCTAGTGCTTTGAATGTTTTAATGTGAGCTAAATTATCTTAAGATCAAAAACTTCAGAAGGTAGAATTTGAATAACCTAGTTTTATAAAGCTTTCGAATTTACTAGAGACTTATCTTGGTTGTGGACAAAACACGCGTTTTTGAATTGTGAAATACGTGTGTTAAGTACTTCGTAGCATTATGTTTCGATGGCGAGTAACCAATAAGCCATTTGCAATCAATGACTATTTCGTACCAGGGTGTACCATGGACCTTGGTTTTGGACTAAAAAATATTTAATCCTTCAGGAGTTTAGTGTGACAATTTTAGTTGCAGTATACAGGAGTTAAACTGAACCAATACAGAATCAGTAGGTAGAAAATGTATGATGAGGTGGAAGCTGCACTCTTACAGGTAATGTGTTTTCCTTAAAAAAACAACAACCAAGTTTTGTATATCTGTGGTCAGTTCTCTGGTTAGGGGATGCTTTACGGATCTATACGTATTGTTACTAATACAGTACTTTTGTCCAGCCAATAAAATTACAGTTCTTTATTTTTTTCCCTACTGATAGCTGGTATATTGCAGCCATACCCATTTACTGCATTGAAGTGTAGAAGCTAAGTTACGTATAGCAAAAGTCGTCGATGTAACGTACACTCGTACCTGTTCAGAAGATAGTAGGCCCCTAAGTAGTATTAAGGTGTAGCTCAGCAATCCGTATGCGTAACTTAGTCTTTGTTATAACAACAATTGTGCAGAAGAGTATAGAGTTTCGTGCAATGGTGTCATGAACATGGTGGTGTCAGTGCTGTTTCGCCTTACGGTAAAACAGAATTTACTTAGTAAGGAATGTGGTCTTCTCAGACAGCAGTACAGAACTCGCAACGTAACAACATTGGCAAACAGTTCTGTTGCAAATAAAATTCTCTGTCGCATAAGGATATTTTGAGGTGAACTGAGACCGGTTCTGTTAACCCAGACATTCTGTGTTGGGTTGAGGTCCGGAGAATCAGTCCATGTGTTTATCTCTCTCTCCCCCTCTTAGGACACCGATTCCCAGACGAGCTCTGTGTAGGCAAATCATGAGTGTGAAACTATGACCAGCAAAAGAGGCGAAAGTGAGTGTAAATCTCTTAACCCGTTATCTCTGGGCACTCACAGATCCTCTCACGAAGACGTGAAGGTTCATGTGGTCTGACCTCCACATTGATCCCATTCCATGATGGTAGAAGAATGATACTGGCTATACAGACTTTTCATTTGAGGTGGCGCCGATAATCATATTGCAAGGAAAATCTAGTCATACGAAGATAAACTGTTCCCTTTGTTCCTCTGTGTAACCCACGTGTAGCTGTTCCCATTGGTGACAAGATCTCCTGTGTGTATATGCTAACTGAATCCGTACCACTAGATGTCCTGCATAGAGACTCCTCTCATGATACGTCCTCCTTGAAATTCTCCTCAACCTGAGGAGCTAGCTACACTACAAGTCGTTTACGCGTAGCTGCTATATACAAGTTCTGGTCTTCTACACGTGATGTTGCTCGTGGACGGCCTTGGATGGGTTGTTGAAGTTGTCACATGTATTCTAAAATTGTCGCCAGAGACGGGCTACCAACCACCATTGGAGAGACATTGATCGATTGAAAGCTTCTATTCTTCAGTCTTCCGAAGGACGCGTCTGCTAAGTGAGTCGGCTAAACGATACCTTGTTGTCATTATTAACCCCGTTGCACTCGCAGACTTTCATTCTGTGGTCATTTTGCGAAGATCACACGTATTACAGGTTCAGATAATGAACCAGTGCATCAATCAGTTGAAAAGCACCGTATACAGTTTTTTTTCTAATTGTTGAATACAAAAAGCACGTGTCTCTTTTAACTATTATTTTCCGTAACGGATTTTGTGTAAGCGCAGATAATATCCAGCCATCCTTTTTTGACAAATGGGCCATAGTCCAAAATTTCAGTCAACTCGGAACAATGCCAAAATAAATCACCTGACCACTTTAACTGCCACCTTTAAAACACATCTACACGTACGTGTTAGTGGGGGGTGGGGGTGTTTTGCACAGGGTTTGAATCTTGATTGTTTTCTTGAAATAAATTCTACTAAAATAAAACATTAATCTGAATATAAATGATGGTGATTATATGTGGTATTTAATGTGCAACCGAAACTAGATATATAATTTCAGGTCAATGAAAAATTCATATTTTGTTAAATGGAGATGAATGGATATCACAATCAGTCATGTCTTATACGGGATTCGAACCCGCAATTTTCGATCTGGAGCTTAGTACGCTAATCACTAGACCAGACATTTAGTGGTATTTAAAAAACTACTTTGTAACAAATGCGCGTGAGAAATACCCGCACCTTTAGAAATATATGAAATGATTATATGCGTATCTTACGAAGTGTGATCAGTTTTCCACGTCACTGCATTTCAAGCAGCACAAATTGTTTGATGAAAATCAGTGAGTTAAAACATCACACGTGTAGATCTATTGCTACGTGAAATAGCAGATAATACAGGAATAAGCAACAAATTCCATATAGTAAGAAGGGTTGAAACGATTCCAGCTTTGACCCATTTAGTGACTAGAAGATTGTCTTTGCTGTCTTCTGGGTCATGTAATATGCAAACAACCTTAATGGGTAGATGATTGGCCGAAATGGAGATTGCGTAAATAAATAATCCCATAAAAGTGTCGAAAAATACATACAGATTCCCGAGTGTGTTATGTGACAGCACAATATTTGCCACTTCAAAACTTGCCCATGGCATAGCCTAGGCATACCCTTTATATTAACCGTGTTTACTCTTTTGTCTTTTCGCAACTGCTACTTCTTCCTGCTAACCACCCATCGTGCAAAAATATTAGAAAAGGAGTATTAACGCTAAGATCTGAAAAAAATATGCATTTTGCATGAAATCTTGGTCGCAAAATGGCACAAAATAATCGGAAATTGCCGTTAAAGTATGTATAGGGAAATAAAAAAAATTGTACTTCAAGAATTCACCTCATTGATTTTTGAGTCTGTGAGTATATTCAATGGCGTGTTTGCCTCCGACGCTTCATTTTCACGTAGAATGAACCGAATTTTGCACACGTTTGGGCTAAAATGTGTTTTGAAGTTCTGTAAGACTGTTAACACACAAGTTATTTTTCGTTCACAATAAAATATATCAAGATATATTCAGGGATCAAACACGAAATTTACAAAATAAAACCTTCNCGGCAAACATTTTACTTCACATTGTAACGCAGACGGGAACAAACAATCGATTGTTGAAGTCCGTGGCCGCGAATTAGCTACCATCCAATATGAAATGTCGAACCGTGGTGTTGGGTGAGTCTGTATGAACTTGCGTGATGTTATAGAAATGGATATAGAAGACCTCTGCACGAAGCTTTTATTTTAGTGGGAGCTCTTGGCCCGTGCGTGAACTACGCTTCTGCATTTAATAATAAATGAAGAAGGCTGAGTTAATCAGCCGAAAAATAATTTTTATTTAAACGTTCAGAAGAGAAACTTTTTAAATAGTTTGTTCTGGTGCTTGATGACGAAGGGACTTGTCTGAAATAATCTACATTCCAAGGTAAAAAAAGTACATTGTTTTGTAAGTGTTCCACTTTTCCCTCTGCTATTGAACTTGTAAGCTGCAACTCTCTATTTTTATTGGGATTTTTGTAAACCTGGATATAAACTCAGTGGTTGCTCTGGATTTTCCTTTTCTTTCGCCAAATACAAATTTGTTTCGCCAAAATATGTTTAGTGTCGCCATGTATATAACATAACACTATTGGTATTAAACAAGACATGGTAGATATTTAATAAACTTAAAGAAAAGGGATGATTGAACGGAATACAAGTGACAGTTTAAGTTTGCGAGACTTAATTTTTCGTAGCTTGGTAAGTGAACGAAAATTTGCGTTTTAAGCGAAACGAAATTTCGCGCTACGCTTCATTTGGATATGACATAATCGATGCTGGTACTGTAGGAGAAAGAAAACAGGTTAAATATATATTACAATAAAGTGTTAAACGAAATAAATTTAAGAATCTTATAGGAGTGTCCAAGCAAATAAAAAAAATCGCCACAAGAATCGCTAAATTAATTTAAAAAAATCGCCACGCATATAAAAAAATCTCATTTGGCGAAAAATGCGATCGGCAGCGCGACCCCTGTAAACTAATATTCCATTTAAAATTTAATCTTTCTGTAAATTTACTTTTTGATTGTTCGGTTATTTCTGGAATTGTGGACCATAAAATACGAAAAAGATACACTGCACGAGAATAAGTAAAATAAATTAGGCTACGTCTGTGTTGATGAATTGTTCCGGCAAGTCATGGAAACAGTACCGTTAATTTTACCTTACCAAAGCAACAACAAATACAGATCAGTGTGTAATAGAAGGGATACAAGGGATACAACAAACAATAGTGCAGTGTGTATACGTGGTCTGACTAAACATTATCCGAACTGGCTCCGTAACATTTGGACAGCGCATACGTATACGACCCAGAAACTAAGGCCCAATCCTCTCAGTGGAGTACTCCACTATCTCCCCCAAGACCAAAAAAGTACGCCAGGTTAGGAGCAGCGTGAAGATGATGTAGGGTAGAGTGGGGCTATTTTGAATGCGGGGCAATTTCGGTCAGAATAAGAATATTTGCTACTGCGCAGACTGTGCGCATCATGAAAGCGACTTTGTGTTCAGATTGTGTCTGGGCGTTCGGTGGAAGTCTTCATTGTTGCCTTTACTTGTGATAATTGAGTGCTTGGTCATTTTGAATATTGAAAGGTAAGTTACTAAGAGCCTATTTTTACTCCTTTTAACTTCAATGCAACTTTAATTAAGCTAGAACAGCACCAGTAACTATCAAAGCTTCCCGAACATTTTGTTGCAAGCGCAAACAAGGTTTCAAAATCAACATCTACTACTACTACTACGAATGTTTGACCTTGAATGGTTACTGCCTGATGACGCAGTTACTAAAAGTGCTGTTTCGAGGCTATTTCGGTCAGTGGATGAGGGGCTATTTGGGTCACGCAAATATTCGGTCATAAATATATTATATTTACAAAAACTGATATGTTAAGCAACTTATAGTTTTCCGTTAATTCGTTGTAGATGGTTCGGACATATAAGACAAAAAACGCGTACAAAAAATGGACAGAAGAGAACATGGAAAAGGCTGTAGCGGCTGTTATGAGGGTTGACGTTAGCACTAGAGCGGTTGCCAGTTTGTTTCTTGAAGTTGTACCTAACTCAAATTTGCAGAATCGTGTTGGTGTAGTTAGTGGTTTCACGAGGTAAGTGTTGGGGCGAAGGGTAGAAAACAATTTATATGTGGCAAATGCATTTATTTAGTGTAAACAATAACTAATATTGTGTGACCGAAATAGCCCCGCATATTTTGCAATTTCTTATTTTTCAGTAGTTTTACTTTTCTGTCAGTAATGCATATTTACATAAACATGACAATGTTCATATGTATTCTCCATTAGTTTATCTTAAAAAAATGTAATGACATAGTTTTGTTTACTGCAAAGTTAAAATGACCGAAATAACCCCGCTCACGCCTAGACTTTTTTTTTTATCACGTGCGAGGGGATTATGCATCATGGCAATTAATAAAGAATGTTGTGTACAAGATATGTTGTGGTTGAGGGACGCAATTGGTCGCAAGAGGCTATAGTTGCACGAGAATGGTGACTAGCTTCTTCACCACGACAACGCTTCTGCACATGTATCTCAGATTGAGCAGCAATCTTCGGCCAAGCATTCTTACTCACTCGACTTCACTCCCTGCGACTTTTTCCTCTTTCCTAAAATCGAAGTGGTTCGCAAGAGGAAGAGATTCAAGGATGTGGAGGCCATAAAGCAGAACACGACGACGGAGCTTCAAACAGTGGAGGGATTGCTGGATGAAGTGTGTGCAGTCGGAAGGAGACTTGAGTATTGTAACTAAATACTTTACTTTGGATTTGGTACACCTAATCCGGGTACATTTTGACCAGACCTCGTAGAAAAAAAATCTTAGAGAAAGAAAAACGTAAGAGTACCACGCTTTTACTTTATAAACACTAAGATTGACGTTTTTATGATGCTCGAAAAAGAATTTGCAAACAAACTGACATTTATCGGAGACATCTGGTGCTCTTCAATTTTGAACCTTCACTGTTCACAAGAGTAAGAAAGCGTGTATGCATGTGGTGAACAACCATTAGAAGGCTGTTGCAGTTAGGAAGAAGACAGACAAAACTGGTTCCAGGGTAGCAAGGTGACCGATGATGGTTCTTAATAACACGGACCTTGGGTATCATGTTATGTTAGTTCCAGTGCTGAATACCGAGGAAGACCTCGTTGCCGTAACCTACGATCCGAGGAGGGAGCTACGTTTTTCGGCAGCCCAAGTCAGGGAGGGACAAGGCTTCCAAGACCTAGGAACATGCATGAGGTTGGTCCAGACCAATGACCCCCAAAGGGGTACGGTCAGCCAATGACCCCTCCGCGGAGGGTTAAGGCGGTGTTTGGTCGACTGCCAATTACGCCAAGTGGCAACAAGTGGACATGTGGGTTTGATGACTGTATACACGAGATCTTTAGAAAGAAGTCTACCAATTTGCGCCAATGACATCTCAGTTCTTGAGTGAGGCGGACACCAAAAAGATGACACCACAAGGTGAAAGCGTGGCTGATAAGCAATCTGTGCTTGAAGCTGCGGGTGGAAGGAGGGTTTGCGGGGAGCCGGCCCCTGTATCACATGTTCACAAGAGTTAGAAAGCGTGTATGCGTGTGGTGAACAACCATGAGGGCTGCTGCAGTTAGGAAGAAGACAGACAAAACTGGTTCCTCAATGACGAGGTGCGGGCGGCACGGCGCAAATGACATTGTGTTTTTCGGCGGGGAAAAAACATTGGAAATGATGTCGCAAAATATTTCATAATGTGGTGACGTCACGTGCAACGTCCTGAGACTTTCAAGTGCTTTGTGAGGAATTGTGTTGCGCTTTCGAAAGGCACAGTTTAGTTGATACATCGAACAATGTTTTTGCTTGTTTCTTGTTGGCCTTTATTTATTCCATTCTGATTTATAATTTTGATGCCCACTGATTCTCTCACCAACAGCGACAAGAAATAGCGCTTTTGAGATTCTAAGGGAAATGAATTTCGATTTTCTATTATTTAAAAATAACAATATTGACTTGTTCACAACACCATCGCCGTGCCGCGTGAGTTTACGAAAATTTAACGACACTGAAGAACAACGGAAACTATGACGTCAGATCACCTGATATTTTAGCCAGTGATCATTGCCTTTTTCAAATACCGTTCCTCGCCATGCCTCGTCACTGAGGAACTAGCTAAAGGATTCCTTTTTAAGTTATTACAAAAAAAAATATTGAATAGATAGACGAATGGATGTGCGTCGTGAATTACACCATGTTTATAATCCCGAGTCGACGTGTTCTCGCACGCAGAGTAGTTGGAAATAGTAATTGAAGCTCATTCGATAGCTATGGATCCCCTTCTGTTAGAGTGCAAGCGGTTTTCTCTATTAATCAGTTGGCTCATAATAAACTTATAAAATGTTTGTTTTATTTTACACTGCTTGACAATTTTAGGGAACAGACGTTTCTTCCACATTCAGTGCCTATAAGCTACTATACAGCCGCTTCAAGCAACCTGCAGAGGGCACAGGTGAGTGGTCTCTGCCATCCGTATAACAGCAGTACCGCCCGAGCTGACTGTACATGAGAAATCAACCGGTGTGAGTCTGTAGATTGAACCCGTGATAGATGATCGAAGACGGTAGCGTCAAGTTTCAGTGCACTAGTGTGGTGTAAATCAAATATTCGGTTGAAAAATGACTGAATGACATCAATTGAGTTATTATGTTCGTGGGTGAGGAGTTGGACGGGTTCAGGCGGGTCAAAGTGACCCCGAGGTTGCGAGAGTGGTGGGTGTGTCAAAAAGTACAATTCCCCAACTGAAAAAGGGTGCTGCTTTCAGAGGAACAGTCCTGCGTGTGAATGGTGGTGTTCGGGGAAGGAGTACAAGAACCCGAGAGGATCGTTATATACAGCCCAGATAGCTGAAAGGAAGAACAATTACCAACATACATTGAAAGTGCTATAGGCACCCACGTATCCCCCAAAACCATTGCACCTCGACTGAATAGTGTCGGGTTATATGCTCGGAAGTTCGTTAGGTGTTCCGTTATCTCCTCGCCATCGCCGTTCCAGATTACTGGTGTGAAAAGAGGAGACCATCGGGAGTGGTCAAAAGTCATTTGCTCGGATGAATCTCGGCTCAGTGTTATGAGCGATTCTGGACGTCAGCTGATGTGGAGAGAACGGAGAACACGTTACCAACAACAAAACGTTCGTGAAGTTGACAATTATGGTGTCGTGGTATGGGCGGGTAGTATGATTAATGGAAGAACACCGCAGGAGGGTCGGTCACGGGAGAACGGTATTGTACTGAGATTCTGTTTGTCTTTTCCGTAGTGCAAAGAGTCCAGACTTCCTGTTTATGGACGACAACGCCCGCCCACATAGGACCGATCGAGTTGCTTAGGTATTGGAGAGTGATGACATCGAGCGCATGAAATAGCCTGCGTATTCCCGGGACCTGAATCCCATAGAACATACCTGGGACGCTCTCTGAAGTCGTGTTGCGCAGAGGAAACCACCACCGCGGACTCTTCAGGACCTTAAAAGAAAGAATAGGACAACATCCCAACGGAACTCCTGAACAGCCTCGTAGAGAGTATGCTTAACAGGTGCAGGTTTATGCTGCTCTCCATGATGAGTCCCAGCCATATCCTGTCTGTATTTGTATGTGGACCAGTGTTCACAAAAGTTATGACCCAATATGTCTCTGTTTCCCAGTAGTTGCCAAGCAGTGTATGACCAGTGTCACAGAGCATTTAAAACACAAGTTTTCATACTGCTACTTTAACAGCATCATAAGACATAAAGTTTCTTGTTGCCACAGGCACTGTATCTGTAATGAAATTGAGTTCGTCAGTAACGCCACATCTTCGTTAAATCCAGTAATTTTATGAGTAGTGTATTGCACTCTCATTACTGATTGTAACTATTTATTTTGTTTTTATTCGTGTTAAGGAAAAAGAAACAGTCTAGAGATAAGTGCAGTTAGTATGAACACAATAAGCAGTTGAAAACAAATTTGAGATAAATAGTTACAAACTCAGCTTGTTAAGAGATATGAAAGGTTACGTTTGTCGTTAGTAAGTAGACAGTACAAGCATGTAATCTTCAAAGTCCTTGCACTTTGCTACATTTTTTGAGATTGCAGAAGAAAGCACGAATTTATTTTAAGTGAATGGAAGTATCTTAGTACTGACCAGTATTTCGCATCCACGGGCACCAGTCGAAAAATTTAAGAAACGCAGCTAAATAAATTATGACTTATACAAGAGTTTCAGTTAGGTGTTACGAAGGTGTACAAATTACCCTTGAAAGCGAGGTTTCCAGGGTTTACTTAATATTTTAAATTCAACGGTGAGTCATGTGTTGCATTATTTTAAATCTGTTGAAATATCAGTAGCGCAAACCAAATTTTGGTGTCTTTACCTAAAACTAAATGGTGAACAAAAGCATTAAAAAAAACATTCTCAAAAGAGAGGGATTCGAAAACCATATTTTATATTGATTGGCCGTTGATTGATGGGAATATTGTGAATCGACTTCTAATGTCTGGCATCAAAATATACATTTTTATAAGATATTTGCGTAAGTAAAGCTTTTTTCGTTTCGTTCTGAGCTGAGGTTCACGCCTGCCTTTAAATTCTTCTAGGGCCTACATGTAATATGCCCTGTGACGTTGCTGCAGCCAGTCGCAAGCCGGGTCTCTGAGATTTTGGCGGCCACGTTGCTCAGTTTATATTTTCAGTAGATCTTTAAAATGTCATCTCCATAAGTCACCCGTCTGAGATTTTCAATTAACTAGATCAAAAATACCCTTGCAAGGGGCGGGGGGAGCTGTACTCGGTAATAACGCGTAGAATCAAACCCTCGGTGCAGTTTATAATTCGGATTAACGAATTTCTTTCGATTTTCAAGTTTCCGAGACATCCAAGGTGTCATTAATATTTACGATTAGGCCCCTATATATACATGGACGAGTCATTCTATCTTAATGACCTTCAGTGTTCACGCTAGTTGCTGCCGTCCATGTTCTCATTATGTATTTACTGTATTTGCACTATACCATTTTTCGCATTGTATTTTTTTCCCATTGGCTCAGTCTTTCCTTTCTGAACGTAATTAATGATAGCAGAACGTTGATTTTATCAGCGAGGAAATTTAATTTGTTAATGGTTTTGGTGCTCGTGTTATTAAGGCAGTAGTTAAGTATCTATTTTCGGGTTAAGAGGCTAGTTAGTTTTTTTTATTTCACCTATGTTTCGATTCTGTTTATTTGAACCTTTTTCAAAAGCTGTAAAAAGGTTCAAATAAACAGAATCGAAACAGGTGAAATAAAAAATCCTAACTAGCCTCTTAACCGAAGAATCCCTACTTGAATTAGTAAAGGGGAGAAACCAATATGATAGTTAGTCGTTAAGTGTTCAGTTGTTTTATAATTAAGGACCTGGTGGACTAACGACTTAACGTCGCTTAAGATGTTATTGCTCTCAATGCATATTTTAAATATTAACACTGTGTTTCATAATCCCTCTGCATTTAGTTCTTTTGGCTCACTCCTAGGTGGCAGGAGAGATGTAAAAGTGGAAGCATGTTACAAGTTGTTAGCCATTATGTTCAATTTCAGTTTACTCAAAACTGTGTTTTTGTAGTTAAGTCGTTAGTCAATTATTACTAAGAACTTTTATAAAATGTAAAAAAAAAGTAACTACTCGTGAACCAATAAGCGAAGGAAATTTTAGTGCTCATGTGCATTCAATGACAGCCAATTAACAAGTGTCATATTTCACGTTGAAACGTCTTGTTGTGAAGGAACAAACGATAACTAACAAAGATGATTTTTTCTGATTAGCTGCAATTTCGTTTCATCGGCCTAGTGTGAATTTGGTTGAAACCATTAATATTGTCTTATAACGTCATAAATGGTTCGGAAAAGACGAATTTCTAGATGGGCGCAGGCAAATTCACGTAAGTTACTAAAGTGGTGTCAAAGAATTGTAGCTCTGTATTTATCTTTTTAACTAATTTTAAGACCGTATTGAATCAATATAATTGTGATCGAAACATCCGTGTCGAGAAAAAACAACATATTTATGTTAAGTGTATTTTAAAGTGGGCTTAAAAAGTTAGGTTTCATTATAATATTTTTTTTTAGTTACATGAAAAGTTTTAAAAATTATTTCTGCGCTCAATCAATACCTAACATGGTTTTAGTAATGAAAGACAATGTTAGATCGCTTCACACACATTAGCAGCAGGAACTAGGCTCCAAATGCTATACAAATGTGTGGGTGTGGATTGAAAATTTGTTCAATTCCAGAAAAAAAAAAGTATTTTCTGCATAACAGAGTATATGAATAGTTTAATGTGAAAGTATACTAATGTTGTAGAGATTGTTCTGTGTGGCTACACAAAAGGAGAAAGTGCGTTGGAGAAATAATAAAAGAATGGGACCCTGCTTTGTGAACTCCTAAGCGGCAATTGTGTTAATAATAGGTTGAATGGATTCTTTCCGAGCGTGTAATCAGATTACTTTTAAAGTAGGCTTTGTATGAAGTAATGTATTATGATAGTTATGTATTTATATTAATGTGAATAGTATATTGAACTTCCTATTTTTGGGGGTGCAGTAAATTATTAGTCTGTCACTTTCATTCACAAAAAAAGATAAGTTAAAATAGATTGAATATATTAGTATGAACACAGTGATACTTATATTCACTGACTACGTTTAATTTAGTTCCTTCCACGCATCAATTTTGTGTTAACGCGTAGGTATCATGTGGTATTTGCTAAAGGGAGGAGAACTAATTAACGGCTGCATTACAGTATGTAGTGATTTAATTCCTGCGTGCATGTTTGTTTTAATTTGCTTGAGTGATAAATACAAACACAAATTCTAAACCAAGGTAATATCTTGTATTGGTATTCTGTCAGTTGAATGCAATGGACGCCCAGATTAAATCACTTGTTTTTCAGAACGATTAACTGGAGTCGTCTCATAATATTAACATCTGTTGCCATGACTGTTGACCACAAATATACATCTCTTGGAAAATGAACGTTAATGGTCTAGTACGTTGCACCCCCTGCCAAAGACTAACAGTTGATTGCGGGGTAAGATGTATATTAGTGTTGATAATATACCTAGTAGTAATTTAGGATAAAGAGGTGGATGAATGTCTTAGAGGAAAGTTTTCTTGGGAAATGTGAATGCCAGAGTCAAAATACAATTTAAAAGACTTAGTTGAGTGTGCTTGTTGACTTCTATAAGCGGTATTTATTTACATACATATATATGCCTATATATTCTACATACTATTGCTATATACATACATATATACAGTATGTTATATATACAGGGTGTATCAGTTAAGGTGTAACAGTCGAATATATCAACAAATACTGACGTTAGATGAACGCAGTAAAAAATAATATAGGTAAATCGCATGCGTAGAATTCATTTTTGTAATTACTTTT
>KZ869170.1:57539-69289 GCA_003456935.1 Machilis hrabei | reverse complement strand
ATTTTCGGCGTAGTGTAACTTCAGACAACTAGAATTCTGTCTGCGTAGCGTCAATTGTCTGCTTTGTGTCATTCGGCGTACCGTCATTTTCGGCGTAGTGTAACTCCGAAAACTGTGTCTGCGTTGTGTCATGTCTGCGTACCGTCTTGTCACCGTTCTGGGTAGTGTAACTCCGAAAACTGTGTCTGCGTTGTGTCATGTCTGCGTACCGTCCTGGACCCATTGGCGCTCACGGATCGCACAGTGCGCAGGCGCGTTATCGTGCAGCAACAACCACTGTCCAGTCCTGTGCAACTCTGGCCGAACACGCCGGATGTGTCGAAGCAACCGTTTCAAAACTTCCTTGTAGATGTTCACTCATTACTCCATTGCACTGTGACACTACCTCTCACACTGACTACGTTCGACTACCAGCAGTGGGTTTACCCTGACGGCCACGTGTACGCCACGTTATGTGGCGCTTCTTGACATGTCTGTGGATAGCCATTTGCATGCGCACGCACCTGGCCCATGTTGCCGTTGAGATATCGGACCAATCACCGAACTTTTTAGACATACCACGTATAACCTGCATATGAATTGCCAACTCGTTGATTGTAAAGCATACGTGTATATCTAGTAAAAATATTAAATACAAGCAAATCACAATATAATTTAATTCAGCGTTGTTGTTTTTTGTGTGTGTTTATATTTCATATTCATCAAAGCAGTTGAATGCATTTTTCTTTCTCAGGAACGTTGGTCTTGATGACTGTTGAATATTACTCAAAGAGCATTATCGACTTGTTAGTAGGCTAGTCTTTACATTTTCTCACCCCATGTGGGATCGAACCCAAAACCTTCGGCACCAACTCGCCTGATACAAGAGAATGTGCACGATACTACTCGGCAAACCAGCCACTTCTAAATGCTGGGACTAATTGGTCGGGTATTTTGTACCCCATTACTCCTCTACACTATTACTGGGACCTGCTAAATGATGACCTGCGTAAGTAATACTAAACGTAGAGGATTTAGGTAGTGGTCCCGGAGTAAACTCTAAATTTCTTTATTTTCTGAGTTTTCGTTACTTTACTCTTTTCCTATCCTGGCTCACAAAGAATACATCAGTAATCATATTATTATTATTATTATTATTATTATTTTTTTTGGCTTTCGGTTCCCTAAAATGAAAATAGACTGTACTCACTCCACCTCTTTGATGGGTCAGCACTTTCCTATTTTAAGAGTATATCTACTTATATGTTTTTATTTTCTTCATTAATAAATAAGTACGAGGTTGATAGAAATGTGTGAAGTCTAGGCTGTTAATTCCACATACTTGACAAAATCCATCCTACCTGTTGTGCTGCATTTTGAAGATTAAGAAGTGGCTCACTACTTCGTTTTAAAAATAACCGTAGTTTGTTCTCTTTTGGTGGTGCTTCTTTCTTTCTTTGAGGGCTTGGGGCTTGGTAGAGCATCTTGTGGAAAACCCTGTACAGAATTAAGAACGTAAAATTCGACTTATGTGATAACTAACACACACGGAAGTTACACGCCTAAATATGTAGTATTTAAAGTGAGAAAACACAATAATACTAGAATACTGTTAGACATTAAATGTTAAACCTTGCATGCTAGAAACCCAAATTTATAAGTATGCTTCAGTTACAGTGTCCTAGAATAAATAGTGGTTAAAAGCCCTATCTCGCCCGTGGAGAAAAGTTGAAGGTTTTGGACGCCAAATTTGATAAATACGCGATCAACGGTGCTGCCATCTAATATCTGATTTGTACATATTTCATCATAATATCTGATTCTGTACATATTTCATCCTTCATGGAATTGTCATATTTCAATATTCGAATGGCTTCGCTATAAGTACTTTTGTGACAAAAAGGGTGGTTAAATACGTAATTACAAGGCTAAACTTATTTTTTTAGAATAAACAGCACCCGTTATTGAAATATATACAAAAATGGATAATAGATGGCAGCACCTCCCATTGTATGTTTATCACTTTTGGCATCCGCATAGCGACAAAAAGTTAATTTGAGGTTTGCATACTAATTATTCTAGACTACTATACTTCAGTACTGGTTCTGTTAAATATCCAACTTTGGTCACATTGCAATCTCACTGAGGTAGTTAATAATCCTGAAATGAGGACTATTGTCACATTAAAAAAATATTTTAATAACTGTGTGCAATAACGATAGTCCAAGAACATTAATGTCACAACTCGTATACACATTTTAAGAATACAGCAGTTGCACTTACTTGCTTCGGGCACCTAATACAGCCTTTACTGCACACACAGGCTCTCTTGTGTCCCCTACTAAAAATGTGACGTCACACAATTCGGGCATACTGGCCAAAAACTTCATGTCATCAGCTAGACCACTCTTATTTTCAAAAGTGGATAGATCGATATCATCACTCAAGGCCTCCGCCATAGTGATGGGCTGTTCAGGCATTGGGAAGCAGGCAAGTTCCTGTAATAACAAAATAATAAAAAAAACATAAGCAAACTACAAATATAGATACTCAGACAAGAAAAGAAGGTTGCTCGTATCCTCGAAATTGCCCAACTTCATTTAAGCCCGTATCAAACGATGATTTAAACTACGCTATATACTGCATAACTTGTTGCACAGCTCGCTGCAAGGTGAATTTTCACGTAGTACGTGGGGCAATGCAACGTGCAATGTTTGTAAGCACGCAAATACAGTGAATAAATCGGTGTTAATTTTGGTGAAGTTCTTGAAACAGCATATAGGCCCCTATGTTTAGTCAAAAAGAATCATTAAGAACAAATGAACGTCAGTAGTGATTATGTAGTCATCTATTGCTTTATTTTACAATTTCACTAGAAGAATATTCTAAAACAATGCAAAAATTATAACAACAGGTTAATTTTCTAAAAACGAACACAACTGAACCCACGTTACTCCATCTGTTAACATGAAACATCTCAAATGCATATTTCGTAGTCTATTACATACCAAAAAATCAGAGATGACTTTTTTCATTCTTTCCCACACAATAAACTTGTAAAGTTAAGTCTTCACGTGGCATAACGTCTGCCGTGTTATTAAAGCAACGACCAAATACAATGTCACTTGCAATTACTTTAGATGGAAAGTAGTCTTAATATTTGTTTATTTACTTGAGTTTGTCAACGTTAGGTTTAAAATACTCACAAAGGAAGCCCACACAGGGGAGCGCTCCGATTCCAATGAGCTTCAGATATGTTGTAGAGGACATTTCCTCACATGGTTTCGTCCTACAACATACCATGAATGGTCACGTGTTTTTGACATGGAGGTATTTTTTGTTTTTGTTATTTTGTTCAAATTGTTTTATAACCATTGTATACCTTACATGGTCCGTGCTTTCCGTAGCTTAACGGTAGCTCCACCGTCTTTCAGTCTTTTTGGGTTTCAAAATAAATTTTCCTGTGGTAAAAACGCGTGGCCATGGTGAGGCAAAAGGGCTTCCTTTGTAAGTTTCGAGGATGTTAAACAAATTTACAGCAGTCACATTGACTTTTATATATAGAGAAAAACTACATCACCATTATAAATACATTGAGTTCTAAAATTGTTGTAAGCCAAATGGATGGTAATAATGTCAGCGACGGTGGACGTGAGGATACATTTGACTGGTTTATAACACCACGGCGTATTATATGTGAATTGTGTCCGGCCTCAAAACATCATGTTTCAGTATTTTGATGCTCATAAGTTGTTCATGTTTTGAAAGTTTGTTCTAACATTTATTACCACAGTTCTTATGACCCCCCAAAAACATTAATCTGGACGCAGTATTACAAATTTACAATAGAGAAACAAATTAAAATAAAAAGTTGAATAAAGTAAGAAAACACCATGTACAAAAAACGATGGCTTTATCATTAAAGCTTTAAACTACGATGATATCAATTATTAATAAACTTTTTTTCATAGTCTACTGTAATAATTAAGGGGTCTCTGCAGAGGATCATTAGACGTAATGCGTGGTTGTCTACTTCATTACTTACTTTTGATTCGATCACTGNCTCTCTTTTAATTGGGTTGAATGTACCTTCGCGTATCGACTTACGTTATTGGTTTCAAAGTGAACTGTCTTAACTTAGGTTACTTACGAAGTAGTTGGGTAACAAGAAATCAAATTGTCCTCTGTTACCAAATCTTGTAACTAGATGATACTGTCTTAACTGAATTCAGTTTGGCTATATAGTGAAAATAGGAAATGCTAAAAATGGGGTAGTAAATAAGATAGAGTGGACTTGCTGCAGGGCTCAATTTTTATATAGGAATGAAGAGGAACATGGCTGTAAACGTAGTACATAACAATGGCCAAATTCAATCGAATCAGAGTTGTGTACTCTAGGCCCGTAACCCCACCACGGTAAAGCAGCGGGTTAGTGGACTGGCTCTCGGTATTAGGTTCTTTTTTTGGTCATGGTCCAATGCTTCTGACTGCGATGGTCTAATGGAGACCCCAACCCATCCACGTCGTAACGCCTCTTCAGGATGATTGAATTTTGGGCTCTTTTACATCGAACACTTATCGATCGGACCCCACTTTTAACGTCCCTCCCGGAAGAAGTAGTGTGTAGTGCTTCACAGGCAGACTCGTAAGATAACCCGTTTTACTCAATGCTAATAGGAGTCAGCCCCGGGATTTGAACCCGGGACCTCCCGCTCAGGAGGCGAGCACTCTACCATTAAGCCAACCTGTCGGTTTCTGGTTGTCGTACCAGAAGTCGTGGATTCGATTCCCAAACAAGGCCAGGTGTTGTGGATTGTGTTTTATCTCGATTTTTATGATGTCCATTGATCTCCGATTGTTCATCATAGTTATCTTGTGTCGATCAGACGTAAAATACCACGTATCATCACGTGTGTTGTTGCACTGAACTATTGCTTTCTACCTACAGATATGTAACGGATTTGTATTTACTAAATGAAGCTTCTAATTCCAAAATTACCATGACATATATATTGTACCGCCTTTGAAAGGACTTATGAAAGTTATGCAGGAAAGTAGGTTAACGTGAATATTTAAAATTTGATTCAACACAAATTGTGGTAGAAATATTCTAGTAAAGAAAATACAGTTATGGTTATCATAAAGCAAGAAGACAAATACGGAATTAGAAAACCATAAACTTACGATCAATCAAAGAAATAGGGTTAAAAGAAGCGAACAGACGAACCAGAAAATAATGGAGAAACAAAGAAAAATAAGAAAAAAGGAGAAAAGAGGAATTTGATAAACAGGCAGTGGAGAACACAAAGAAATAGAAACTTCGCTGCAGTCATCTGGATATAACTGTTACCAAGTGAACAGAATTAGATCAAAGAGAACCGGATTATTGAATAATTTTGTGGGCAAAAAAAGAAGAGAGCTGTATAAATTGAGAGGGGTTACGAATACAAGACAAACTAATTAAAAAATATCCTCGAATATCAAACTGTAATCAATATTAAAATAGTACAAATTAAAAAAGAGAAAACAATAACGAATATAGGCCTCTAACTTATGACCTTTCGTCACAGAATTGAAAATTGGTATAGCTCAAATGTTATTCAGTTAATTTAATTTCTTTTTTAATGAGTAGGACCTTACCACATGTCTACAATCTGTAAGAGCACTTTTTTAAAATGAAAATTAAGTTTCAAAAGTTCACTGGGCGTTTTCTCCTCAATTATATTAAGACTCAGCAATACTGAGCTCCGAAACTAGGTAGAATTGTCTCGAGTGTAATCACAAAATCTTTTTTTAGTTAGTTCTTGTTAAAGTAAGGTGAAATCGGCTAAACAAACTGTACAAAACATACCTTGTACCATAAAACAGTTATAATTAAATAGCTTAAGTCAAGACTATGTTCATAGGAAATTTATTCTTAACCGTCTCGGTTAGTAATGAATTTCCTATTACCATAGTCTTGACTTAAGCGATTTAATTATAACTGTTATATGGTACAAGGTATGTTCTGTACGGTTTGATTAGCGGATTACACCTTATTTTAACCAGAACTAACTATAAAGAAGGTTTTGTCATTACACTCGAGACAATTCTACCTAGTTTTGGAACCCAGCATTGCTGACTCTTAAAGAAATTACCCTCTACTGTTATTATACACTTATTTTAAGAAAAGCCGGTCACGATTGTCTAGTGATTAGCAACCTAGCCTTGCACGCCGGAGATTCCAGGTTCGATTCCTGGCTAGGGCTGGGTGTTATCCACTGTCTCAATAAAAAGTGTTCATCATAGAATTCATAAAAATAGTGTGTGCTGGATATGTGTAAACCGGCTCGAATGACCCATGTGTAGTCGAGTAGCCGTAAAACCGCACAACATCATCATCATATTTTAAGAAAATCCTGTATAACGTAGGCTTTCTACAGGCGAAACGTGGATTAATGCCAGAAACAAACCGTTCAGCCCAAGCTAGAAGAAACCGACAGGTTGGCTTATTGGTAGAGTGCTCGCCTCTTGATCGGGAGGTTCCGGGTTCAAATTGCTGGGCTGACTAGTAGTACTGGGTATAGATGGTTATCCTACAAGTCTGCCTGTGAAGCACTGCAGACTAAGGTATGATCGTAGGCGTCTTCCGGGAGGGACGATCAAAGTGGGGTCCCATCGATAAGTGTTTGATGTAATAGAACCCACCACCGGCCATGTGTCTCTGAGCGAGTGGCAAATTTCAAACATCCTGAAGTGTCATTACGACGCATATGGGGTCTCCATTAGACCATCGCAGTCAGAAGCGTGGGACCATATACTAATAATAAGTAACCAACTAACCAATTAGAAGAATGAAATAATTAGGCTATGTTTGATATCTTTATGGCACATCATCTTTTACACATAATACACATTTTGATAAGCGGACATGCACATACGTTCAAATAAACCTTGCCTTTCATGGAATTGGAACCTGCACATCAGGATACGCGATACTTGATTTCAAATACAAAAGTTCGATATTTGTACGATATCGAAATGTGACTGATATATCGATATCAAGTTTAGACAAATATTACTACCGAATTTCGAAAAATATCGATATGGAACTTCGAACAATATCGATATAGACATTCGAAAAATATTGATATCGCGTTGAAAACATCCAAACTCAATGTCGATATTTTCCGAAGTTTGAAATTTGTAAAACTCAATATTTCGATGACGATATTTTAAAAAATCTAACGTCCATATGATATATTGAAATATCACACAACTCACCTGCAAGCTACTGAACTGAAGTTAACTTGGTAGCCACTAAGCTATCTACATCAGCTTCAGCAAGGATATATACAATCTTGTAAAACCGACATTAATTATTGTATTTCTCTCGGAATGGTATTACTAGCTATAGATCTAAAATGGTAGAAACAATATGTTTACGATGTAACAGGTCCATTTGACAAATGTCAGTGATGTCAGTAAGTAAACAGCTGGCAGATTTTTGCCCGAAGTGGACCTGGAATAGCGTCGTTCAATGTGTCAATCAGTAGACTACTCCATATTTTCTGTACACTAACGTACTATACAACACTTACCTTTCTCGAGGAGTGATATGCTTGCTTCCTACGTTTTAAAACGCCAAAACGAGTGAGTCCAATTGACTTCAGAACCTGGAAGAATCCTAGCAACAGCAGATGAATCAGACAAGGACTTAGCCTCCTTGGTCGCTGTATCGATCGCTTTCTGCCAACAGGTTGTTCAACTTCCACTTGCCAGGCGCAAAGAACGACGTTTTCATTGGACGAGATTCAAAAAGGGAAAGAGAAAGAAAGACACTTATCGTTAATTTGACAGAAGAAGAGACGAGGTCACAAAACATGCGCATCAAAATGTGTTTAGACATATTTTGGGACACGGAGGATGTAAACTTATTTCCCTCTTTCCCCTCAATTTTCCATCTCCTTGCCACTAGACATCCTGTTTGTGGAAGCGGACTTGATTCCAAGAGATTCGAGACATTTTTAAAAGAATTTCGCATTAAAATTGTTATTCCAAAATATTGTCAACAAATGATGATCATAATTAACTTAATAACGGACTACACCTGACATGTCCGTATTGACGAAAATTTATTTCAACAACTTAATTTTGGTATTTGATGCTGAACATCAGCTTGATTTTTGAGCCTGTTTGTACACATATAGTATCCACTGTCAAGGCGAAACAAAGGTTCTAGTGGATGGTGTCAAAAGACGTTGAAATAATACTTCCTCTTGTTACCTACCACAGTCTACTTTTTACACTGTAGATGGTTTTGGTTTTTCAACAGATATACTTAGAACTCATCGTTGTTCTACATGTCAGTTACGTATAATCACTGACAATGTACAGTATTAATATAGTTGGAAACGAAACCTGATATTAGACTGGTCATCCATCGACTCAGTGTTCGGTGCATATTAGTAGTTATCGAGTTCAAAAGTTAATGTTCCTATGTTATTCTAAATTTTACACTTTCATTGGAAGTTTTTACAAATTGCCTGCCCAATGTAGTTAACTTTTTATGAAGAAAGGTGTAAATCGCCTAGTTGAATTTTATCTCCAATTTTTTTACTTTTCATGAAAAGGGAAGAAATTCGCTAAAGACATATATTTTTTTTTGTACGTAAAAAGCACATTTTTTAATGAAAAAGGCTGTAAATTACTTAGGTGAATTATTTCTCCAAAACATTATACTTTTAAGGAAGGTGAGTATGATCGCCTAGGCCGCTTACCCACTGGTCGAAACAATTTGTTTGAAATAAATTGTTTCCGACAACCGCCTCGAACAAGAGTTCAGTGCTATGGGATATCATCATCAGACAAAACAATAAAGTCATGAAACAAAACAAAAGTACCTTCAGTAGCCAACATGGCAACGAGCAAATGTAGAGGGAGAGGGCACATCACGCATGCGCAGATTGATTTGTTCTTCAAACATCTCCATCGAACATTTTACAGCTGGGTGTCGTCAGACAATTGTTCGATATTCGAGGAGCAAAAATCTTGTTTTAAAACAGTGTTTCTGTTTGTGGGAATGCTCCAAATTAAAAATAATGTAAATCTCTCCTTCAAACAGTTTTTCTTGTTCGTCGAACAAAATGTTTTGTTCGTTGTTATTTTCGTTTGGACAGTGGGTATACGGCCTTAGGCGATTTATACTTTCTACTTAGGTGGGATAATTTGCATCGCCCAAGATATTAATGCTTAAATCAATTACGTCATTTTTGCCCTCTCCCAAAAATTACACGCTTAAGGAAAGGGGGGTACTCATCTTTCATTATATCCCACTTTTAGTGCACAATTAGCCGAACTCACTTTTAGCCAGGTGATTTTTACCCNATTTCATTTCACAAGGAGATGCAAAACGATAGGTAATTTTTACGGGGAGGTAAAACAAAATCCAAGGAAAATTTTACTGAAGTAATAAAACCACCAGCTAAACCTGATTTCTTGGTCAAACCGGGCACTAGATCTAGTTCAGTTTTCGCGCAGGATTGAGTGTATCATTTGTGAGAATCTGGCTTCTAATTCTAGTTAATTAAATCCACTAATTCCATTTTCTACAAACTAACAAGATAAGTGGAGGTTACTGCACATTAAAGAAATATATTCGAGTATATGATGCCATTTCGCATATCTCGTAGTACATCAGCCGTATGGCGCTGATGTGGCAACGCTGTAGCGTAACCGTGAGTATAAACAAACAACACGTTCAAAGCTCACTTATCTAGGTGCAAATACGACGGTATCAACATAAAGGAAAGGATAATTTGACATTACCACATTTCCATGGAGGGTTTGTGCATATTTTGACATGTATTTGTAACGATAGTATACCTTCACAGTGATATCCTTCATAAATTAATGTTGTGCATTAATTGGTACAAAGCAAATTCAAAGAAGCACACAACCACACAGTCTTGAAAGACAAACAACTTAACATCAACAACATGCCAAACACGTGCACATTGAAAGATTTAAAGGAAATCATATTATCTGATACAACACACAAAGAGGTTTCAAGGGAACACTATACATGTAAAAGATAATTTTTAACACTCTTGTAGCGGCCCCAAAGTTGGAGCCCAAATGGCCGCACACTCGGCACGCAACAGGCGTGTTGCCAACAGAAAAAAACTTAGACAGACTTAAAAAAAAATTGCAGAAGGAAAAAACAAATAATAACCGCTGTTGTCAGTGAAGCTGGACAGCACGTCTATCCAGTGTTTATGACTGACTTAGCTGTCTAAGGCCTCGGCTAGCCTAAGCCTGCGTAGGCCGTGGGTCGATAAAAACCAAGCGTGCTTCGCACAAGCCAATAATAAACACAGACAAAAAAAATATAAATTTCAATAGGCGCCAGAATGTTTTAGTTAAACCGGCGAACATCCAAACGCCCAAATTACTAATTTGAAAACACTATTAAACCGTATGTACATTTATCACAACAAACTCAACTACCAGTATCAACAAATGGGAAAATGGTAGGGCAAGATAGGATCACTGAGTAACACAGAATTCAGTAGGTTCACCTGTATCATTTTATTTATTTCGAGCGGACATTTGCACACACTTCACACAGATCTTTGCTGGTGCCTTAGGCTCACACACTATGGCATTTATGAAGAAGAAACAAATATAACTGCCACTTTAATTTCACAGCAAGTTCGTCTCGCAACTTAATTGCAATTGAGGTACTTGTCACGGCGTGATAATAAAACATACGATGGCATCACAAGCTCGGTTCAGGAGCCATAATATTTAGCGACTACCTGGTTTCATGGTCGGAACTGTCCACGCAGCATACATACACAGCGACAGCAAACGCCGCTAGCTGGAATGATCTCGGTCCCGATGTGTCACGACGTGGCGTGGGAATAGGCCATGTCGACTTCGGCCTTAGGCGTCCAGATACTTCCTCCACTAAAAAGGTGAAACCAATTGTTTAATAATTTGTCCAATATAAGCAATCACATAATGGCCCGTATGAAGTTTATTCTGGCGACATGCAAGCTTACTCAATCTAATTTCAAATCATGTCCCAATCAATTATTAAAGCAAGGGCCTTATACATTAGGAATGACAATATCCAAAAGTATAATTTACTACCACACACACTAAGCTGACCACCATTCAATCTTGCAACAGCGAACGTTTAATCTAATTTACGTCCGCGCATACTACGTAAATTAGCGGTACTAATCTTCCAATTAATCGCACTACAAATGCCAGAATCAATGATATGTCAAAATGATTAGTACAGTTAAAAGCATTACTCTTTACTAACTTAATTCGCGAAATTAGGGGTGTACATTCACTGGTCAACGCTTAGAAAATACTGACATACTGCACTCAAGACTATAATTACTATGCATTAAAACGCGTTCCCACAAGATCACTAGCATTCACCGCTGTACGTAACACAATACTATTCCAATGTCACAGACCTCTAAATTCATTAATGAACTGGTATTACTGACCAACATGCTTTGTGGTCGCATTTAATATCACAAGAAATTTCCACTAAATACCGCAGCTGGCAGTACTAAGTATCCACTATCACTCCATTACACGTAAGGACAAAAGTAGCCTCCCAAAACTACCAATAAACATTGCGATCCCAACGATGCATAAAAATAGCGTAACTGGCAAAAGAAACCGAAATCACGGAACGCGTGGCATCGACACGTAGTATAACCAGAAGAAAGAATAACTGGTATCAACACGTAAAATAACCAGAAGAA
>KZ869169.1:3584-18028 GCA_003456935.1 Machilis hrabei | reverse complement strand
GTGGAATTTGCTGTGATAATGTAGTGCATCCTAGAACAGTATAACCGTAGGCATCTCATTTCTGTCAAGGTCGGGTAAGTATCCAAGGCAACCTAAAAGTGTGCGACCATCAACAGCAATGGACGACACATCTGTAATTGTCGTCAGCAGTGTGTTGGAATAAGACAATGCAAATCATGTGAAGAAATTGTGTACAAACAAACGGGTCAACACTTAAGTTTTAGACAACCCTGACTGAAAAATGGTACTGGAAGATTCACCATAAAAGACCCAACATGCTCACAGCCGGTGTTCTCATTTTGCATGATAACACGACACCTCTTGCTTTAACATGCAGTATCAAACATTTCTGGAAAATAACATTGCAAGTAATTATATCCCACTGTATAGACCTGACATATGCCAACCAGACTTTGATGTGTTACCAAAATGGAAGAAACATCTCTGATGACGTGACACATGAACAAGGCAGGCATCCTGACAGGAATTCAAGACTTGCTGAAACACTGGACCACTGTCATAAAGCAATATGAAGACTACATTGAAAGCACATAATTGTATTTAATTTTTGTGAAGTAGATAATTCTTTAAATAGTAAACATACAGTGAGCAAAATTTGTGAAACAGTGTTAAATAATAAATACTGGTGCTTAACTATACTCTTCATGAAAATGTCATCTTGAAAAGCATAATCAGTGGTGGTTGCTGGATGGAGGAAGAAGAAAGAAAATTCAGATGAGAAAGGAGGAAAACAAGGAGAACAAAAATATCTTAAGATAAAGCAGGATATAAAAAAGTGAATGAGATATGTACGAGATGAAGGAGTAGAAAAATAAAATAAGGAATAAACAAAGGGGGGAAGAGGGAAAATTCAAAAAGCAAGATGAAATGGAGATATGACTTTCAAAAGATGAATCAAACACTGGAGATCAAATAGATAAAAACAAGTGCTAGAAGCAAAAATAATAATGAAATATAATGCCCAGTCTACATTGAGACTTTGGGAAGACTTTAGTGAGAGGACAGCCTGACTTTACAGAGATGGTCATCTCCCATCCTTTGAGGCAAGTCAGCTTATGTCTGGCCAGTCAGCTTCAATTATATTTTAACAAAACAACAAGGCTGCGTGCACCTAGTACAAAAAATTGAAATTAGAAGAACATTGTTTCTGTTCTCACTGGGTGAAGCTACACCATTGTAGATTACCAGTCTTGGGGAAGACCCAAGTCTCCAGTCTTTTTTAGGTCAGGTCTCATTGTAGACCAGGCATAAAAGGTGAAAAAGGAATAGCTAAATATAGAAGAGGGGGAGGAATAAAGAGAGATTGCAGAGGGAAAAGAAACAATTAAAAGGATAGGGAAAGGCAACTGCAAAAAGGTAGGAGAGGGAAGGAAAAGAGAGAGAGAGGAACAGAGAAAGATGGGAGAGGGAAGAGTAACAGAGCAAGATGAGAGAGGGAAGAGGAACTGAGAAACATAAGAGAGGTAAGACTAATAAACACAGATAGTTAGAAAGAGGAAGTAGAACAAAGAAAGATACAAGAGTTGTAAAAACTGTAAAAGATAGGAGAGGAAAGGGTTACTAACATAAATAGGAGAGGAAGGGGGCACTAATAAAGGCAGGACAAGAAAGGGAAACTAAGAAAGTTAGGAAAGGGAAGGGAAGAGAACCAAAAGAAATGTAGAAGAAACAGAAACGGAGTAAGGTGTAAAAACAGATATAATAAACAGAAAGCGGAACAAAAATGTTGAAAATAAAAGAAGGGTAGAGATAAAGGAAGTGGAGAAGGAACAGGTAATATTGAATATTATGCAGCTCATGGATGTAGTTCGAAGTGGCAGCAAAGAAGACAGGTCTTGATTCCCATGAAACTTTTGACACCAAGCCTGTTTGCTTCACCAACCCCTCTTCCTACCAGCAGAGGCCAGATNGAAAGAGAGAGAGACAAACGCAAACGCTTTTGAAAGCTGCAGCCCAAAGAGTCAAAACATCATTATCATATAACCTTTTTAGCAGAACCTATGTAAAAGAACAAAAGTGGGAAAACCAGTTGTCTTCTAAAATTTGCTTAACAGCCCCTCACTTGGTGCAAATTAGGGTAATGACAAATCACACGTAACTAGTCCAAGAATAGACAGACACCAACCATAAGTCACTATCATTCCCTTACAGTGTTTCTCGTAATCTAAATGTTTACATTTAAAAATTATTCTTCCAGCCAACCAATACATTTATGTATCAGGAGACTCACAGATACACTAACATTGGCCGATACCGGTATCATTACAACACTAGTACAAAGTTAGTTGAACAGAGCACTTACATGTATGCAATAATTAGAGCTAAGTAGATGTATTTTGTTCTTATTTGCTTATAAATAAAAACAATTGTATCTTGCTACCAAACCTTGATAGCATACGAGGATTGATTGAAAAGTAATGCCTCCACGGCTGTAACTTTTTTATTTGGTAACCGATTTACAAAATTCTTTTTGTACCTGATAGCTACATTTGTCCTTTATGTAATGCACTATTTACTTTCCATGCACTTTGTATATTTGGTTTAATTACAGAGTTGATCAGTATTTTGGAGTAGAATTATTTTTGTAATTCTGGAGCAAATTATCAGTGTTTGGTTACTATACAAAACTAGTAATGTGAAATTTTGAGTTAAGTGCATTTATTTAAGCATTAAGATAAGAGCGAGGCATAATGGAACTTATCAGTGTAGTAAAGGAATTTGGAAAGCAGTTGACATTAAGGGATAACTTCCACAAAAGATAATCAGGGTACCTCTCTCTTGTTTTAAATATTGACTTAATACTAATAACTACTTCAAGCATAGACATATATCATAATATAGTTAACTTACTCGTTATGTTTATTCTAGAAAATTGCTTCTGGGACATTTCATCTATTCGGTTACCAATATAATCAATATGTTCACCGATACCATCAAACGGGGGCTACTTGGACATAAGTTTAACACATATGGGGATAAAAAAATTTGCATTTTACCGACCTAAGTAAGGGCTATTCATAGCTGATTTTCAAATTTAAGAAAATCCAGCCATGGGTCCCCCAAAAGAATATTTTTGGGGTGACCAAATAGACCCGTGTTTGGGGCTATTTGGTCACTTTATTAAAAACGCTCACAAAACACATTTAAATTAGTAGAGTGGCCATTTTACCCCATAGAATGTTAACAAACCCCTGCTATGTCCCCCAAAAATAAAAATAAAATAACATTTTTGGAATGAAAAATTAATTTGCATTAACAATATGTCTTTGAAATAACAAAATAATGGGTTTCTATGATTTAGTAATATTAAAATAAATGTAAGTACTCTAAGTAACGAAAAAAACAATATTCTTTGGACAATAAATGCACTTTGGTGAAAAGGTCGCTTATTAATATAAAGAAAAGTGGCAATTTATTTGGGTGTAAAATTCTTATAGATTTGTCGCTGTCATCAAATGGTTCATTCTCGGAATCTTCGCATTGCTCGCAGTTAAAGTATGGATCTTTACTGTCTTTATTACTAGGACCACAAATCCACCTACGACATTTGACGCACTGAATCCAATTAATTTTGCCTTTGTACTCCTTCCAGTTTATACAACAAGTTCCACAGATAAAGTTGTTACGTGTACTTGCTCTTTTGCTTTTCTGCTGCAGAAGCTGCGTATTTGAAGAAGAATCAGTGAATGTAGAAGGGCCTTGGTCAACAGATGTAAATGACTCTTCCAGGTCAGGAAGGTCTTGATTTGCAACGTCGGTTTGTTCCAGTTTTACTCTACTGGAGGCATCAGTTCCCGGTTCAATATTTTTGCCACGTTTTCGCTTCTTTTTCTCGCCTGATCCGCAATGCTCTTGGAGGAATTCCAACAAACTTTGATCCAAAACCCTTTCAGCTGCTCCAACGTCCACCTCAAGCCCACCAGGAATGCGTTTTAGAACTTCATCTGGGTTTAGTGGGTGCAATCCGGTAGCCCTAAAGCCGGTCTTTAAATTTTGGCTCACAGTTCCATTAATCCCATCCCACAGTTTTTTTTAGCAACTGCGGAAATTGTTCCTTTGGGATGCATCCTGGATACCGGCTTTCCGTTCTCCATTTGTCCAAAATCTCTCTCCATTTTTTTGTCATTGGAGCAAATACGGCTACATCCAGCGGTTGCATGAGGTGAGTGGCATTA
This sequence comes from Machilis hrabei, assembly GCA_003456935.1. NCBI lineage: Eukaryota > Metazoa > Arthropoda > Insecta > Archaeognatha > Machilidae > Machilis > Machilis hrabei. The sequence continues at coordinate 13,832 of KZ869169.1, read as the reverse complement.
GGTATAAATGGAGAGGTAAATGTTTTTCTCTTTGCATGCTTGGATGACTTTTGGAGAGAAAGGGCTGGGTAGATTGTCTCCTACAACAACAACTTTTTCATCACATTTCCGAGTGGATTGAATGTGCTGCAATAAGAATTTGACGAACCACATTTCAAATAAATTCATGTTGAACAATCCACTGACACTGTTGGCGTATTTCGTACCATGTGGACCACCATGTATCCAGTTGTCATATAAATTCATAGCCTCATACACAATCATTGGTGGGAGCAAATCGCCATTCGCGTTCCCACAAGTCACAATGCTAACAGACACGCATGAATGCTCCTGAACCCTTTCAACGCGCCTCATGTTTCTGGTTACCAAGACCTTTTTAGCCCCAGTAACGTCCGTGATATTTCTTTAATCATAATCGTATAAATTTTCACTTTAAACATCTTGTAATTAAAAAAATTCAAAATGTCTTCACGATCGACAGATGCCCTGGAGCGCTTTATATTTGAAACCATTCTGGTTCTCAGGTTATTCCTCTTGGCGAAGTTTTCGATACAATCAGGGCCAGGGTAATTGTCCTTGAACACGCGAACCTGCTTTCCTTGTTTATCGAGGTATTTTTTTTATTCACATCCCGGATATCAGTCTTGGTAAGCGGAAATTCCCAATCTGACACTATTCCCAGTGTCTTTGCAATTAGGGCCTCCTCCTCCAAACTGAGGATGGTGGGGTGACCAACTGACCTCATATGCTTTCCAAAGGCTCTTCTTACAAGGGAACTGCGAGGTACTTGGTAGACACTGGCTAATAGTTTTTTTTTTTTTTTGACATTCCAGATTTGACAGCCTCCAACGCTTTCAGCATTTGCCTTTCGGTGTAGTCCCAATAGGTTTTGGCCCCAGGGGTCCTTTTATACGTCCTCACCACTTTTAGTTACTGCAAACCTGTAACAAAAAAAAAACATAACCTAATTATATGAACACTAAAACAAAACAAAAAATATAATAATAACAATATTGCGCAACGTGACCAAATAGCCCCGCGGTATATAGTTCATACGAGGCATGGCCTAAAAATAAGCAGATTGATCTAATAGTTTGTTGGAAAGTGGAGTAGGAACTCATTTTCAGAGTTAAAATAAACAAGAAACGTCTATCCACTAGAAATGTCTAAAACGCGATATTTCGCCGGGCTTTCCCTCCCAGCTTCGTCAGGCTTCTTCAGTCATTAGGCAGTCATGTTTTCTTTGAGGAAGTTGTAACTGTTGAGTTTGCATATTTCACTCTGATCAGGTGATTGAGTTTTTTTTTTTTTTTAATATTGGAATTATGTACATGTTTACTGTTTTGTGGTTCACTGTTGGTAATACGGTTGCACTTTTTTAAAACATTTTCTTTCAACAATCCTTTTGTTGTTATGAGCTCCTGGCTTTGTTTACAGTGGAAGAGGCGGTTTAAATAGGAATTTGAACTGGTGAGTTAGTTGTAGGTGGACAAGGTGTATTCTGTTTTCTTTTGTTTTGCGGTGTTTCAGCCATGTAATTAAATTGTTCTACGGGTTTCACAAAAAGGCTCTTCCATCTCGGGTCTAGCTTTCCTATTTCACTGTTTAGGTTATTTTTGGATTTCCAAAGGGCTATTGTTTCAAAAGTGTCTCTGTCAATTTTAGAATTTGCATGTTTGATTATTTTACTAATTTCCCACTTTGGGCAGTGTTTTGTTTCTGTGGTATGCTCTGATAGACCTGTGCATCTCTCTTGTGTTTAAATTCCTCTTGGTTTGGCCTACATAGTGGGATTCACACTGACATTCTATTTTGTATATGCCACTACCTACTGTTTTTTTCTCCAGATCCTTTAAAACAACCGAAGAAGTCGATCATTTTTGGGGGCGGTTTTTCAAAAGCTAATATGTCCATTTTATTAAGCAGCCTGTTGAGTTTGTGAGTGATTGGAGGGAAGAAAGGCATACTGATGAATTTGTGCCTTTTTTTAAAAAAGTTATCCTATTTCCTTCTTGTTCTTTTTGTACTTGTTTTTTTTAATTCATTGATCATTACTGCATTGTACCCGTTTTTTGTAGCCATGTCCTTCAAGTGTTGTATTTCTAATTTTAAATTGCCGGTGTCTGAACAGATCGTAAATGCTCTTTGGACGAAGTTTTTCCAAGTGTTTCAAGGAGTAAAGTAACACCTTTCTTGTTTATTTCAACTCGGAACCAGATTGATATTAAACAAATTACACTCCCCTCCCCTAACCCGACACTTCTCCAGCGAATCTGCCACTGTTTGAAGCAATGTTGCAGGTTGTCTTCTGACAGCTTGTTCATGAACTTTGGTTTCCACTGCATCTACAGAATCAAAATGGGTTCTTTACTATGAAGACTTCATCTTTGGAAATAAAAAAAAGTCATATGGCACTAGGTCAGGTTAGTACGGTGGATGGTCCAACACGGAGATCTTGTACTTTGCCAAAAACATCTTGACAGACAGCTCGTTGTTTGCCAGAGCGTTATCTTGATGAAGAATCTTTGAGCCGTTCTTCCACATGATCTTCTTCTTCTCACCCATTTCACAAAGGGTTGTTAAAGTCTCTTTATAGTAACCTTCAGGCACCCAATCAATGTGAACAATCCCTCCGATATTGAAAACAACGATCATCATTGCTTTGAATTTGGATTTGCTCATCTGTACTTTCTTTTTTCTTGGTGAACTGGGATTCTTCCAATGCATGGATTAGCACTAAGTTTCTGGGTCATACTGAAAAAAAACATGATTTATCACAAGTTATTACAGTTCCCAAAAAGTTTGAATCATTTTCAATGTTTTGAAGGATGTCAGTACAAATGTTTATTCGAGTTTCCTTTTTCTCACAAGTGAGGAGTCTCAACACTATCGTCGAGCACACTTTTATCATGTTTAAATGTTAATGTAAAATCTGTCACAGTTTCTTTATCAATGTTACCTAATTCAGCAAATGCTCAAGCAACAATTTTGTCGAACAACTTCACTGACTTTTTCAAGGTTAGCATCTTTAACACGACATTGTTCCGACGGAGCTCAGGTACACGGTCCGCTTCAAACAAAGGATACTGCTGAACTGTTAGCTGCACATGCTTGGAAGTGTAACTGTAAATGAAGGGGAGTGCAAAGATCAATACCCCAACTGCCTCTCTGTTGCTGAGTCCACAGGGAACCGGCCAAAAAATCAGTCTGGTTATTTTATAGCCACATCTTATATGTTGTACCTTTTTTGTTTTGTTTTTTTGAAAAAAAATCAACAACCGTGTATTACTTTGTTAAAATAAAATCAATTAATGTTTGAAAATATTAAAAATATGTTTTAAACATATGGAACTTTTGTTTATTCTCTTGACAGGTGATTCTCAGCTACTTCAGCATCTCTTATGGGACATAAAACATACAGAGTCGTTGTGGGATAAGTGGAATAAAGGTGTACCTAATGAAATATACAATCGTTTTATTTCCACTGATGGAGGTCTGACCTTGGTTCATCCACCTAGGTAATTATACATTAAGATTTACGTGATTTACGCAGTTGAGTTCTCTTCATTTCAGTGTAGAACACTAAACAATATAATAACTCAATATCGGTGTTACTGGACTAAATACAACAAATTTAATTTTAAAGACTTCCGATGGCCAGCTATCTTCGTGAGTTTTGATTGTCTTGTTTGTTTATATTGAATCAGCAAAGCTGAAGAAAATGGCTTGCACATCAAAACATTTGTTATTATGAATTATGCTTATTTAGTCCAGTAGATCTTAAAATTCAGTTAGGCCTACTGAATAGTTATGTCTGGACACAAACTGTATCAAGACTAATAAATTTATGATATTTTTAGATTTAAAAACTTGTTTATTTAATTCTTAGTGTATGTGCTATTATGGATGTCAAATTTTAAGAGTTAGGAGAGGGAAATGTGACTAAGGAGGATAAGAGAGGAAGGGAACAAATAGAGACAGGGGAGGAAAGAAAAGCAGAGAAAGATAAGAGAGGGAGAAGGAACAAAGATAGTTAGGACAGAGAAGAGAAACAGAAAAATATAGCATAGGGAAGAGGAACAAATACAGTTAGAAGAGAGTAAGGTAACGAAGAATGATAGGACAGTAAAGGGAAGGGAACAATGAGAGATAGGAGAGAAGACGAGTAAAGATAGGAGAGGGATGCAGAACACAGAAAGATATGAGAGCGAAGAGGAACAAAGGTATAGGAGAGGCTAGGGGAACATCATATCAGGGAACAACATAGCTTACATTTCTACTCTTGGTCCATATATATTTACTTTTTTACTGTTGAGCCATTAGGAATTTATAATATATATTCTTTTGTTCTATAAGTTTTTACTTTAGTCGTAGTTGATTCCAAGCCTTTTAAGCAATTATTTATATTTTTGACCTATTGCTGTTTTGTATTAAGCTCAATTTCCTTTTCCTAAATTTATTTGCCTTTTTTTAAGATAATTATTTCCTCTTCTTTTTTCTATATTTTGTTTATCCTTCCATCCCTAAGCTTTATTTATACATATTAAGCACAGTGGACAAAACATTAGGCCCCACTATCATATAGTTGTTATTGCTCCTCTTGACTGAATCACAGCAGCAGTTGTTTTCAGCATAGACTTCACACAAGTGTTGGTGTAGGTGACATCGATATGAAGCCACTCGATCATCAGCTGCTCCCAAAGTTCGATGAGATTGGATAGATGCCTGAGTCAACATTTTACTCTTTGCTCCAAGTAGTCCCAAAGATTTTCAATAGGATTCAAATCTGGGAACTTTACTGGCCAGTCAAGGAGTATGAAGCTCTCTGAATGCTCCTCATACCAATCACACATGGTTTTAGTCCTGGAAGATTGGAATATCCAGAATGTGTTCCTCCCTGAGGTGGTGAAGAAAAGCCAACACCTGGTTGTCCAGAATCCAAATATAGCCCTGCTGGTTCAGATTCACAGTCACTTCAACCAAATACCCCAATTCATTGTAGGTAAAACTTCCCCAAAACATCACAGACCCCTCTCACCTCAAGCCTGTACCACACCTTTCACGAATTCTTCATGGACGACTTTATTTGTCCTACGATGCACTGTACATCTACTATCTTTAGAGTATAAGTAGAAACCACACTCATTAAACCACAGGACCTGTTTCCAGGCCTCTACAATCCAGTGTTTGCAGTGCTTAGCCATTGAAACTGTGCTGATTTGTGCACACTTGTAAACAGGGGCATTGTGCAGGATACTCGGCTCCAGATACCCATGGAATACAGTTCTCTTCATAGCTTAAGAGCAATTGTTGCTGACTTGCAAAGCGATTAGTAGACACTATGTACTATACTCAGCAACAGACCCTGTCTGTGAGCACTTTCTCTGAACCACAGTTCTTGCGCCGGGTTGACGTGGACTACAATTCACACCACTGCCTACCCAGACAGCACGTAAGCTTACTGNAAGCGTAGCTTTCGCTTGATTTTGGCTTGCATAAACGAAGCTTACCAAGTGTAAACTTCGTTGCTTGAATCAAGCTTGGTGCAAGCTTTAAGCTTGCCACGACAANTTNGTTGCANGCTTGCCACGACTAGCATAAAACAAGCTGGACAAGTGTAAACTTCGTTGCTTGAATCAAGCTTGCTGCAAGCTTCTTACTGTAAGCTTATTGGCTTGACAAGGCAAGTTTGATGCACGTTTGAATCAAGCTTATTGTGCTGTCGGTGTAAAGACTGTACTAGGTGACACATAGTAAATTCAGCTACTTCCTTTACACTGTGTCCTTTGGAACACCCAAATGCAATGACCTCCTTCTGCTGCTCACTCGTGTCTTGCTTTCAACCCATACTGCATGCAACGAACAACACGAATCTGGCCCAACACCACCGCTAAGGCGATACAGGGCACGTGCCCGCCGACACAACGCTTCGTTCACTGGACTTTCCGTCAAGGCGATCACTGCCAGTGTAAACATGACAGTTGCATCTTCCTGTACAGGGGTGCTTACTTATAGTCATGATTTTAGCTCCTTGAAGTGATGTATGTAGAGAAGTAAAAAAGTAAGGTTTCCTTTTTAACGACCAACAAAGTATTGCACGCAATGAGATCGCTTTGTGCTTGCAATGTAGTTTGAACATTCACCGATAGGTGGAACCACTAATCAAGTCCTAGTTTCGCCATTTTCTAACCTACGCAACTGCGACATGTCTACTGTTCTGAGTGAATAGACTGCTGCAGAAGTGCTGTAAAGGGCACCAGTAGAGGCGCCAATTCTTTGCAATGGGCGACCCCAAAAGTTGGAGTGCCCGTAAGCCTGGTCAACTTGCACAAGATAACAATAGGCGATTTTAAAAGGAAGAGGAAAAAAATACAAAAAAACAACATATACATGATTTGATCAAAACTAAGATGACCGTAAGTTGGATAAAGAACCAACCACGGTATCATAGAAGGTGTTGGTAGTTGACTCGAACGCCTAAAAAGCCCTGGCTAGCAACACAGTCTGCGTAGGCCGTGGGTCAAAGACCAGATTTGCTACACACAAGTCAACCACAAAAATCACCGTAATAAAAGAATAATGAGCGCCAGGATATTTTAGAAACGGCGAATAACCAAATGCCAATATCAGAATATATGGTCAAAGAAAACACAATTTTGACTGACAACAAAGCAAAAAAAAAAAAAACAGGAGTCGTGCACTATGCTTTTGCACCCACCTTAATAAAATTGCACATGTTACTGGATTAGGAAAAGATCTGAATACACAGAAACAACAAAATCACCTGCACTGCCTTTATTAACATGAGCTTTTACGCTGTACATCACTGGATAATAACTGTGCCATAGAACACCTCGAGGCTTTCGGAAAATGAACACATGTTGGAGTCGGTAGTTTTGAAGTTAAGTTGACATTGAAATGCCATAAACTTAGCTGAATACTGGCGTATAGGTGACTTCATCCAATTGGACCACCTTCAATGGTATCAAACTACCTGCAAAGACGACGAAAGAAGCTGCTCCCAATAGCGACCAGCACACGGCGTCACCAGACAATTGGTATCGGCGATATCTCTCCACCCAGATGCCCAAAACTCTGCGCCCGTTGCATAGCTTAAAACTTGGCCACCATGACTTCGGGCCGTCACTTAGTCCGCAACTTATCCACTGCAATTGTGAAAAATAGTCAGGAACTGGCTCACATAAACACTAAACAAATGGCCCAGTTTAACGTTACGTTCGTAAGCAGCAGTGCTCTCAGTTACAAATTCAAATTAACAATCACTAAAGCAGGGGCCTTACACAATTGAGAAATATTAATAATAATCATTTAGTAACGGTATAAATCCAATCGCACCAAATGCAGTGACCAATATTAAAGCTCGTAACACTGAATATTTTGACCAATTTGCGTCCGCGTACTGGCGTATTTTTCGGAACTTAAAAAGGTGGTACTGATTCTCTGCTTGTCAGTAACGCGTACCAGAGTCAATAATTGATTAATTAGCAAAACGGTACAATCAAAAGCATGGTCACAAAAGGCGCCACACTTACTGCATTGAGACAAACAAGCTCGTAAAGTAACGCCATTAGTGTACAACAGGTTACCTTGTCCGGAAGAAACAGCAAACAGAATTGGCAACCTGTGTCAGTGTCGCTTCCATTCAAGCCACTGTCATAAAAGAACACAAGCAACCCAAAACAACTGCTGTTCCGCCTGAACAAATATCAGGAATTTATACCTGGTATACACTATTCCTCATCGTTTAAGTAAATTCAAGTCTTTTACCGCGTTCAAACCCAAAACAGAGTACATCAGGTTACCTTGTCCCGAAGAAACAGTAAACAGAATTGGTAACTTGTGTCACTTTCATTCAAGCCACTGCACTGTCATAAAAGAACACAAACAAACCAAAACAGTCACTGGTTGTCCTGAACAACTATCGGAAATTATACCCGATATACACTACTACGCCGACGTTAAGAGAAATTCTAGTACGAAAGCCGCGTTCCAAAAGGAATATAGGTTTTAATCATTACATAATTAGACGTGTCACTATTAACTCTAGAAAATTAAGTCAGTATTACCACAACGTAGCATTCATGCAGTATAGAATAAAAGAAAAGTAACTCACCAGAAGTACGGACGTGGCTCACTTGAAGTGAGGATAACGCTAAAAGCACGTCCTTAAATACCACGCCTCAGATGTAAATCTCTGGCGCTATCCGTGGCATACCCAGGTACTAAACCCGACGGGCCAATCCCAGACAAGGGCGGTCTCACACTGTACCAACAGGTCTCGGTGAATCAAAATTAGCAGCAACGGAAGCACTACCTCGAATAAAGTGCAGGTAAACAAAATTATTTTCTATCCATTAATGACACAGAACTATCTGAAATTGAACTTAACTCGCTTACACAAAAAATTAGACAATGCGAGAAAATAAATCAACAACAAGAACAATGGAGCCGTGCGGTCCATAACACTTACCCACACAAACATAACCAACACATACCAAAATTCGAATAAAAAAAGGAAAAAAAAGGAAACAAAAATATAATTCCAACGACGGCTTACTGTGGAGGAGGAAAATACACACACAAAAAAAAAGCGTACTTCCGTAAAAACATGCATCGGCTCAAAAAAGGTTGTAACGGCTCAAAAAAGGTCCGTTACAGTGCGAGTAGTTATTCGGTTTTTGTGGGCAAAAGCAACTTCACCAGTTGAAATTCACCATCCACTTAAAGACATTATGGTCCAAACGTGATGACTGTACATGTGCGAAAATCAGTAGTAAAATTTGAGTTACTGATGCCAAATATAAATAAATTCAAAACATCGACCAGCTCTGGAAAAATCATGGTGACTGTGTTTTGGGAGATTCATGCTGTGCTTCTGTTGGATTTCACTCCTCCTAATGCAACAATTAATGCTTCTGTTTATCAAGAAACTGAAGAAAGATGTTCAACGCAAAAGGTCTCAAAAGTCTGCCAAGAGACTGCTACTGTTGCAAGACAATGCTCGACCGCATACAGCTCATGCTACAGTGGATCTTTTGGACAAATGTGGCTGGGAAATTCTTCATCGCCTAACCTACAGCCCTGATCTGGCACATATGAACTTCCATCAGTTTCCAATGTCGTAAAAACATCTTTGTGGCCAGCTATTCCACTCGGACGACGACGTGAAATATGAGGTGAAATATTGGCTACGAGAACAAGATCCTACATTTTACTGATGCTGTTTTGATTCGTGGATTTCGCAGTTGGACAAGTGTCTCAACACATGTAAGTATTTGGATTAAACTAGATTATTAATAAAGTACTGAAGGTTGGAACCTTATATTTTGATTTCCCTTCTTAGGATGCTTTGTCTATACAGCAAACACAGAAGAATACATTAATATCTCCTCAGTAGTTTTTGTATCATATCTATTTGATTTTCATTTGCTTTTCCTTCAACATGCAGTCCCATAGATCAAGTTTGATGCTGTAAATCCATAATAGATATTCTTTATTGCACTTTTGTTCAGTAAGTGTCTAACTTTATGTATTTTAGAGCATTTCCATATTATTGCATTTGTATGGGTTTTCCAGTCCATATTACACCTAAATGCCAGTACCAAAGCTTTTATATTATCTGTTGTCTTTAACTCTTCATTTGCACAATTTTAATTTTAATTGATAATATTTGTTTTTGATTTTAATGATTATGGAAAATGACATATTTTTTTTTAATTCAATGAAAATTTATCATTTTGAAACCACTTTTCCATTGTATTTAATTTAATTTGTGTTTCTATTTGCAGTACAGATAATGTATGTGATAATGTAATAAGTGTTGAATCATCAGCGTGTATGCATGAAAGATCCTGGTTCTGCTATTTGAAATATGTCATTTTTAAAAAGTACAATCAAAGTAGCTGACAGTGCTGATCCTTGAGGTGTTCCCATGTTGGAAGTATAATATTTAGAATGATTGATTATTGTTTATGTTTTTGACAATTTTGTTATCTTTTAAAAATTAACTTAGTAACCCCAACATCTTTCCTCTTATGTTTCTGTTTATATATCAATAATTTATTGCCCACTCAATCAAAGGCCTTTCTTATGTCTAAGATAAGTCCACAACATACTTACGATTCATCAAATGACTTTAATATTAAGTTATTCAGCTTTTTAAAAGATCTAAGGTTGATAGATTGTCGCAGGAACGGAACTGATTAGCATCTAATTAATTTAATTTTT